>JAVXUP010003362.1:0-72836 GCA_033070095.1 Escallonia herrerae | reverse complement strand
TTAAGATTTGTTGTTAAGGTATCTGTTCTTGAATTTTTTGCTGAAATTTTGAATTTGCAAATTATGTTTCAATGTCGTAGGCCGGAACTTGGTTTTGAGATTTTAAACGTAGATCACGAGGATCGGTAACTACATTACATCTTGTGTACTTTCTCTGGGTATCAAATTTATTAGCCCTTTAGCTACGATTGTTTGGCCACAAGGTTAAGATGGATTTGGCTTTTGGGCTACATTTGTTGTAAATCATGTCGTAGTTATCTGTGTGATTTTTGAGCTACGTGTCCGTTGATTGCGAGTCTTTACTTGCATAGCCTTTGCTATGTCTTAACTATATGATTGTTCCCATTCAGTTGTTATTGTTGTCTTTTGCCGTTCATTTGCTACTCCGTGGTGTTTTTCCTTGCTAGGATATTTGAGCTCACCCTCCACCAGCCCCACCACAACTTTCTTCCCACCGATTAATATCAGATGTTCATGAGGCTTAAGAGTTTATTTATTTTTCTAATCATACTAGCTAATTGTATATTTGTGGATTTTGTCATGTTTGACAATTCAAGTCACGAGTTTGTTTCATTGATTTTTTTAATTAGCCGATATTGAAAGATAATTAGTTGCTTTGTTGTTTATCGTCTGAAAGAATAGTTTGTGACGTGGTCAGGCCCTTGGATTTTGGGGCGTTACATAAATGACCTGTAACTTCCTTTCCTTTATCCTCGGGTTGACGCTGCCCACCCCATGTTCAGCTTTCAGGGTCTGCTTTGATTCTAGAGGCCACCCAAAACCCAGCGTTGAGACCACCTATTCCTATGGCATTCGGCCTGGGGACAAGACTTTCAGTGCTTCTATCCATGGCTCCCCGCGTGATTGCCAAAGCTTGTAGCTTGCACACCTTAGGGTGAATTTGGGCCCAGTGGTTCAACAGCTTTAGTCAGGTGCCATTACAACTGTGGTTACTATAGCAACGCGGATACTTAAGAGACTTTTGACTCGATTGAAATGGATATATCGTAACATGACTAACCGAATCAGAACACCGAACTTATAGACGTGTTACAACTTGCTGCATCTGTCTTCAAGCTTGTTACACTTGTAGCTACTCTTGCTTATATCATAGCACTACGTAGCTCTATTTACCAACCGCCGTCAATTTGAAGTGTTACTCACCTAGCCTCCGAGGCATCTCGGGTGTAATGTTCATTCTTACTGACACCAAGTTAAACCCCGGCCAGAGGACTCTATCTACCCCATACATTGATGAGGTTGATATGGAGGCTATCCTCAACCATTTTAAGGAGTTGACTATGCCACAGCTCTCCTCCAAACTATTTGGCATGCCCCACACTCAATTAACGCAAGTGCCTAGCCTTACTGTCCAAAGTACTAATAGCCGACCTCTCTTGTTCAATGGCATATAAACAATCAATAGTACATGATGCACTTTTTTATATTTAGCAATATTGTTAAATCGCGTGCCACTGTTAGTGACACATGATGCATTGTGAGTGATTCTTTGCATATTAAAAGAAACTAGATTGTTGCAGAGTTTATCCCTTTGATGTCACCAATTTTTTTTCCTTTGTTGCATGTGCAAAAAGTGAATTTAACTACATGAAGAACTAGAATTGCTGAATGAGAAAAGTTATAGAAATTCATTCCTTCGCTTTTCTTTTTGCTAAATGCACAATTTTTAGTTTTATCATTATACGGATACCTTGTATGGTTTATATGTGTAGGGTCTATTTCACCGATGAGAGAGCCCATGCCCCCATGCCATCAATTTCATTCCTTTAAAATGTTCCCAGTGGGTGGTTCCGTCTTCCTAAACGGGAGTTTTTAGTATTTCCTGTATTATTCTCCTACGTTACTTCTTCTATGTTCGGCTATTCAGATCTTGTTTCCTACCCATCCACTTGTCATGCCCCGAGATCGTGATTGCCTATTTTCCTACGCAGCCGCCAATCGGACTGCCATGCAGGCCATGACTGGGAAGATTCTAAGCTGCATGGAGTTTATGTGTGTCAAAAGGAGTTCAGAAATGTTTAGAGTAGTTTGGAGTGTTCTAGAAATAGGTAGACTTGTATAGAAAAGCAGGGAAGATTAGAGAACACTCTAGATGCAAAATTATAGCCGTAGGATCAAGTAAATCTAGGCCACAAGCTGGGAAGGTGGACTCCTATAAATAAGTGGTAGGTCATTTTGTGTGAAGTATCCAAGAGTATGGGGGAACCTAGAGATCCAAGAGTGCTAGAGAGATCGGGGATATTTAAATCCTCTTGTAAAAGCTTATTCTTGTAGTATAAAACCAAAAGGGTAGGCAACGAGTGTTGGCGATATATTTGTCGAAAGATAGACAAGTCTTTTGGGTGGTAAATGCTGACTTAGGTGGCAAACGAGCTTGCTCGCCTAAGTGCCGCATGGCTGCACAAGAGTTCTGGGCCTACAACTTTCCAGTCCATGACACATGGTTGTCTTCCATCTTCCCGCATCATAGGCAAACTTATGATGGTCGTCACCACGCTCTACTTCGATGTGGATTGTGATGGCCTTTTGTGGTTTCTTTCTATTACACGGATGATCCAGCCACAAAGGCATCATATCTGATGGTTGATATGGGTCAATGACGGAATTCAATTGTGGGGTTATCCGAGTCATGTCGCTCTACAAAGCATGACTAATTGGGTCATGCCATGTTTCTTTTCCAAATTTCGTCCTTGATCACTATTGGTGGTTTGTTCATTGCTTAGTGCGTCTGAGCAAAAGGTGTCCATGCCAGCTCTGTTTGGTCTTCATGCCATATGGTTCTCGTCTTCTTTGTCAACATTAGGAGTGGGGGTGAGGCAACTACAAAGAACTTTACATTAGGCCATTAGACCTCTAACTTCAAATTGTCTTATCAGTTGTTGCTCAACAATTAAAGGTATATGCCAAGACTATTATGCAATAACCGATGTATGCACAACCATACGAATAAAAGCTAGTCCTCTGCCAATGAAAAAATGTCTTCTATAGATGGTTGGATCGAGGAGCCAAAAGAGAAAAGTGGAGTATGTCCTAACTTTTTCAAGTCGAATAGGACCGCGGGATCAACAATGTACTACAACTTGAATATAGCAAGATGCACATATGTCTCCCTCTAGGAGATATCAAGGCATCAATTGTTCATGGTCAAGACCATCAAGATGGCCAACATATAGAAGATGAGCCGAACATGACCTAAAAGCATAAGCCAATAGGACAATGTTAAATCAACATATGTATGCCTCCTGATTCAAGTGAAGAAAGAGTAAGCAAGCTTATTTATTTCTGGCTCTAAGACCAGTAGTTCTAGCGGTCAACTCCGTTCTTTCAAATTGTTCTCATTATTAAGAAAAGGAGAAGAAGGAACCGAGAAGAAGGTATCAGCAACAACTGATTTTAGTACGGGACAGCTCATGACAACTTATTTTTTGAACTTATGAATGTGAAACTAATGTTTCCCTAATGTGCACCTATGACCATCTTGGTGTCCACAAAATCGATTCTTACAATTATGTTACACAATAAAAGCTTTGAAATTACGTATCATGAAAATTACTCACACCTTTTGCTTGAATGGCAAGCATAAGATGGTTGTGTAGAAATGACATTTTAAAATTTTCTCTTTAAGAAAACTCCTCTCATTGAGTTCTTATCGGTGGTCTCGGTGATAGAATTTTTCAATCCCAAATGCAGACTAAATTTTCTATTGGGAAAAGTTTACCTCCACACTCACTCTGTAAGAGGCATTTAGCCATCTCCTCAACTTATTCTTAACAATTCTACTGTTACGTGCAAACTTGAACACATGAGATCATTAAGGATGAATTTGTCCTTTCAATATAAAAAGTCGAAGCCCTAATGGTCATCATCTTTTCCCAAGCTCCCACCAACCACAACCCACCTTCGTCGCCGTCCCGCCGTCATAGCACTACCACCACCACCTCTTCCAACACATAGCATAACATCGGAGATGTTTCGACTGATGATATGTAATGAACACCACTGAACGCAATAAATTGCCGCCACCACCACCTGTCTCCCTCCCCCTCCCTTTCTCCCTCCCTCCCACTGTCACCCGTGGCACCACCCACGACACCACCCGAACCGCCATCTAGCTGTGACGTTATAAATGAGATCCATGAACATACTGCCACCTATTGTACTTGAAACCCACCGGCTCGTTACATGCTGATGTTGGTTCATCACCTTCGGCAGCTAGTTGGTGGTGCTGTCGTGGTTCTGATCAACAGTGGTTGAGGTGGGGCTGCTAGAGGTAGTGGGAGCTACAATGGCCCCTATAGAGCTAAAGGGCAACAAGGAGTTGCGGAGGTTGTGGGGGTTCTGATGCGAGGTGGCCATGGGTGGTGGATGAGGTAGTCATAGGTGGTGACCGTGTGAGTGTGTTTGGTGAAATGAAAATTGACAGTTTTGCCCTTTAGTCCCTGCATGCAACTTTTTTTTAGTTTTGTTTTGAGGGTAATTTTGTCCAGAAAAGATAAGTACCTGCTATTGCCGGGAGGTTAGCCAAGCCCTTTTCTATTTTTTGTCATTAAAAACAGTACTGCTCATAACACATGCTTGACTATTGGCCGCCCTCAATCTCTACATGAACACGATATTAGTAACATGATAAGTGAAATTTACAAACGACGAATGCCCACAGCGTGTGAAAGGATAACCTCTTCAAAATCAAACTTAGAAACCACATAAAACATATGTGACCATAGATGGCCCAGAATATTAGGACTCTCCAAAAGCAACATTTGTCCCAACGGTCATGGACTTCAAACAAACCTCCCCTCCACACAAATCGGCTCTCTCTTCGATCCCTCCCTATTTTACTTGGTCTTTCCACCATCAAATCCGCTCATATCAGACCAGTTCACATCAATGCTGCCATTTGGATACTACTACTCTCCTTTCTCCCTCCTCTCTGCCATCCCATTCTTCACCACCTTCTTCACACTCCCTCTTCCACATTGCCATCCTTGAATTCATTGCTTTCTGTTTTCGACAATAGGGTGGTCAACAACAAGACAATGACCCTTAAGGGTGGCACCAACACAGCCTGCGCTGCGTGCAAATACCAGAGGCGTAGGTGCAACCCAGACTGCGCGCTCGCACCATACTTCCCTGCTGACAAACCCAAGATGTTTGAGAATGCACACAGGCTCTTTGGGGTAAAAAAGATCGTGAAAATGCTGGAGCGACTCGATGCGACTCAACAGAAGCTGGCAATGAACTCTATAATATACCAAGCCAACATGCGCAACCGAGATCCTGTTTATGGATGTACAGGACAAATAGGTCAACTTGCATACCAAATACAGCGATGCGAGGAGGAACTCCATGCTGTTCTCACGCAACTTGCACTTCATCGACAGCATGAGGCTAATGATTCCACGTCACAGTCACAGTTACAGCTAGGCATGGCGCCACCCAGTCTTTCCGTCCAGAATCTCAATCCAATGGCTGCATTGCCTAATGCATCTCACTATTCCTACTCCGACAGTGGAATGGCTGGTTACAACACCGCAAGTTACATGGATTCTAAGGATAATAGTTTGGTAAATTCTCTGTGGGCTCAACAAGCATACATTCATGAAAGTAACAAGATTGACAATCCAATAACAATGCAATCTCACTTGATTGCCACAGAGATGCCTGTCCAACAAGAAGCTGCTCATGTATATAATGATGAGATCCATCCCTTCTTTGATACTATTGATGACAGACAGTCATACATTGATTCTAAGGAGGCGTATGATTCAAGGTACAATGATAGTTTCAGTATGATAATTAACATCGTAGTTAGTCATACCATTCTTTTTTGGCATGTCCCAACTTAGAGTCCAAAATCATAGTAAACCTTCATACAATTGTTGCATAATAAACATAACTACATTGCAACAAAAAAATTGTTCGGTACGATTTTGTCATGGTTTTTCGCTCTCATTTAATGGGACAAAGTGAACACAATCTCCCAGTTTAAAATGATGACATGATCAAAACTGGCCGCTTCATGTATGCTCGAGAATCAAAAAGAAATAGGAATCATCTGTTGGAATAAACCAAATGATGTGTTGCAGCTAAACCTCTTAAAGATGATGGTGGTTCAATTCTAATCTTTCTTTGATTTTTCTGTTTGCAATGAATCTTCATCTGCAGCTCGGAATCATCACTGAAAGATACGACACAGTTGATTGAGCACGTTGCCGAGAATGAATTGAAGAGCGCTGCAGCACGCTTAAGCCTTACCAGTGTCAACTGATAAAAAAAAATGCAGTAGTCAAGAAGAACATCGCAGTGGTTTGAACTCAACAGTGATAATTTTTCATTTTGCCATTTCAGATTGCTTTGATGGAGTATGTTACCAAATTTTGTGTTCCTTTGTATTAGTTATTCTATTCTTTTGTTCTTATATTTGGTACCTCTTGAACCGTTTAGGTAACTGGTTTAAGAAATAAACAATATACTTGCTTTGTAGGCTCTGCTGGACAAGTGGTCAGCATGTTAAATTAGTATATATAAACCTTTAAAGAACTCTGGATCATAGGGGCTACCGATTTCTTCATTAGATGACAATAAATTTATGTCAAGGTTTCTCAACTGCCCGAAAATAGAACTACTTTGTGATAGTGGGAGTAGCAAGCAGCACATTCCAATAAGTGAAAAAAGAACCTTTTTGCATGGACATATTTCATATATCAATCATCCATCACCTCTTACCAGTTGAATGATGTTGTATATTGACTGTATAGTAAGCATAAAACATTCTTCGTCCTTGAGCTACTATCTTAGTTGGCGAAAACAATTTTAGAGATAAGAAGTACGTCAACCTTCTTGTTACACAAGATCAAAGTTCTTAAATTGTTACCATAAATCAGGAGGTGTGATTGTTCTCAAGGGCAGGTAGGTGTTTATTTAAAAAAAAGAAAAGTAGAAAGCCATGAAAGATTGTACAATCTTGGTAAACGTAGTAGCTAGTTACACTTACAGTGGATTCCAATCACAGGAGCCTCGTATTGTAGGAACCACAATGAGTACACTTGTGATAGAGCCAATGGAAAGAAGCACTTCCTCTCTTTTCACAATCATTGCACAGTATGATCTGAAAATCCTTGCCAAGAGTTGCCAAAATTTACGATGCATCAACTAATTAGATGCTTGCATAAATGATCGAAGAACTCAAATATGATAAGGACAAAGAATATAGTCAACCTGAGTCTTGCCAGAATACTCTTCTGGAATTTTCTCTTCAGCCAAAAATGCATCTAACATTTCAAAATACACCTGAAAGTAAAGATCTTTAACATTTTTTCGGATCCAGAAATTTCAGATAGAATCCTGCCTAGAGTAAGTGGACACAGTTATTGAGCAAACGCCATGAATACTATCTAAACAGTAGTCTTTTGAAGTTTCTTTTTTGTTTAGTGCCCTCTACCCCCCCCCCCCCCCACCCCCCAGGCCTCCTCTTCCTCTTCTTCTTTTGCCATCTTTTCCATTTTATCTTCCTCAAGACATACAAAATTGGAGCTATGCATTTTGTGGGAAAAATCACTGGAACCCATGAAATTAGACAGAATTAGAATTAAGGATTTCAAGCTTCAATTGATAGTATTATAGTTTACGTTGTTCATTTACTGGGTATTTCAACCTATATTATAGAGAGAACAAAGCAATAAAATGTGAAAAGAAGATACAAGAAATGTTCCTCCTGCTCTAGAGGATGTAAGAACAGCAGAAATTAAGATAATTTACAAGAAAGGGACTGGTTAAGACATAAGGCATAGTTGTTGGTTGGTTTTAGTGCATGTTATGCATTGCTGAGGCCACTCACTAAGAGCTTTAATGATAACACAACATGCTTCCAGAACTCTAATTTGGAACTTCGTGGTTTCAAATCTAGCGGGTTGTGTGTGATGCCCGTTTATGTTTTTACCCTGCCGGATTTCCATTCTACTATCTGTATTCCTGGTGTTCACCCATGGCTTGTCTCCCCATGAAATTTGAGGCTCGCACGTGACGGGGGATATTAAAGAACGATGTACACCATGGGCCTCATCTGTAACAGCTTAGCTATTAGAGCAACTAGTAACTTAACAGTTCGCATTGCTAACAAAGCAACACTGAAGTGGTTCGACAACTTTCAGTAGTTTCCACTCAAAAAATTAGCTCAGATCAAGGAACAAGTACAAAATCCAAGTCCTAGTTGATTATGAATGATTCAAAGAGGGCCAAAATGGGAACACATAAACAGAGAAACCAAAACGAAATATTCCATTTTAAAGTTTGGAACATTCTGGTAGAGCTCTAATTAAATATGTTTGGATATGTACCACTAGGAGCAGGTAGGATGCATCTAATGGACTTGAGAGCTACGAATCAGAGCTTCAAGGGTATTTGATAATGGTTAGTGTAATAGAGTGCACCTATAGTGAGTGAAATTGAAGTTCAGAAAGTCTAAGCTGCTTCAAAGGTATTAACTACTCGGAACCATTCCATTTTACAGCTGATAGCTTGTAGATCACTATAAAGCGCACACGTGATTTTTGTGGTAATATTCTTATACTTCTACGCAGAACCTGAGGTCTTCATGTATTTTTTTTAAAGCTTTACTTTTCGATTGTTTGGTTATGCATGCTGTTAAAGTAAATGCAATCAAGGCAATCCTTGATAAGAAAATATCTTCTGGAGATGTTCAACAGATATAAGTAAATTCTAAGAGGCCTAATAAGAGCATTTCTCCTTCAATCACAAACTTTTTTTTTTAGAAGTCAATATGCAGTTCCCTATCACACAAAACCTTTTAATTCTGTTTTATTTCTAACTCGAAGTTGTAAAAGTTTTGACGTGTTCTTGTTGCAAGCATGAACTTAGAGCATTGTGACTGATAATAGATTTGTTAAGCATTGTGATTGATAATAGATTTGTTACTACATTCTGAAAAAAGGGAAGAATTGACTTATACAGCTTTGTCCGCATACTGACCTGCATGTCCCCGAGTGACTTGCTACAAATTGGGCAGGTATAGTGAATGCAAGTGTAGTCCTAACAGCTCCATCAGAGAATGTCAGTAAAGTATCTTAGTGATTGCATTGGAAAGAACAAAAACAGGGGCATATGGGTATATATGATGAACACCTGAAAACATTCTGAGTGCATCAAATGACCACATGGAAGGGCCTTAACTGGACTGTTTGAGGTGAAGATGTATTCGTGGCATATTGGACAGTTGTCCTCAAAACACTTTTCTCTGCATATATGCACTGTAAGGGACCTTGACATGCAAGCATTGCAAATCATGCAATGAAAATAGTCAATGCCCAACCCCTTCCCGACTCTGCACAGGTTACAATAAGGGCAGTGGTAGATTTCCCTGTTTACGACTGTCCATCAGTGAACTCCATAAAAATGAAAAAGTTAAATAACTGATGGATATCATATTTATGTGTGTGGTGCACATTTTTATCTACTTATGTATAGTCCACCCTCAAAAATCATTACTCCATGGGCAAAGCACATGGATATCACTAGAAATGTGAAGGAATGAAGCATTGAGGATCATAAATTGTCATTATGGTGGGCTTGCCTCATAATTGAGTCACCAGATTTTCTCCCATATGCTTCTGCAGCAAACTTTTAATAGACAAAAACGGTCATAATCTTCTATATCCTTAAAAAGCTACACAAGCTATCACTCAGCAGCTAGAGAACCTCTAGAGGGAAATTCCTCAATTTGGATAGTGGCATCATGTATAAGGACTAAAATCTTCAATTAAAATGGGCATGCTGAAAACAACAAATCCAAATGGAACTTTGGTCCTTGATAACTAGATAATGCAATACACCATGGTCTAAACAAATAAGTAGAATCTACAGGCTTAATCACATGCACGATAATAAACATTCTTGATATGCATTTCAGCTCTTTTTTTCCAGGAATAAATTCAGCAAAAGTTGGTATTCTTACTCGTTCTGGACAAAGGATTTCCTAACTTGCAAGACTACTAGTCGTACACGGACTAAACAAAAATATCACCAAACTAGTGACCAACTGAACATTGGAAAGAATTGGTTATGTCCCTTTGATAAAATAATTTCATTAAATGTCCAGAAGTCAAGTAGTTCAACCAAAATGTAGGAGAATTACTCTCCTCCTGTTTGAGGTCAATTTGTGTATCATATGCCAAAGATAAAAAAGAAAAAAAGGTTGTTTTTCCAGGGGTTACAACTATTTCTTCCTTTTCTCCTTCTAGCAAACTTGTAGGACTTTCTCCATTAACCCAGCTACATCATCAATTCTAAGACAGAATGACAGTGACATTATAAGGGGAAGTTATGGCTAGAGAAGAATCTAAACTTTTTATTGACGTTCTACTGCATCAACAGGACTAAGCCATATACCAGTTGCAGGTAAATTTTTTGTTATTTGAATTTGAAGCTTAAGAGAAAAGTATGTTGATTTGGCTTGTATCACCTCTCATCATCGAACAATTTGCAGATCCTGCAGTAGTATCTTGCCATAGATAAGTTATTGCAAGAAGCGGTAGAGCAAGTGGGACCAATAGGTTGTATTTTTAAACAATTCATGCACATCATCTTGGTAGTATCTTTTCTGCATGCACACATAAGAAGAAGCTAATTTAAAACCTCGAAGTGCAAGTGGGTAAAAGGGAGAAGTAGCACATGACGGGTACCTATCCATTATATGATCGACGACATCATCATTGTGGCAGAGTCTGCACGCGTACAGCTTGTTGCAACAGGCTGCAATGAGCTTGCAGTTCCTCTTGTAGTGTTTGCAACCATAAGTTAAATTGAGAGTGTCCCGATACGACGGACTCAGACCTGAAAATTCTTCCTTATTACTTGATGCAGTAACCTTTAGACGAGAGTCCTTCTGTGTAACCATCCAACGGCTGTGCATAATAGAAGCTTAAGTCAGACTCCAAATAAGCGTGAGGGACTCTATTGCACGTTGCACAAAAGAATAAGGAAAGAAAGCTCAGCTGTCCGTACATAAAGACGTTTACCAGCAGCATAGCTGGGCACCAGAATGTGCACATGAAATGGTGATTGTGCACACCATCTAACAAATATTTGCTAAGTGTCACTAGGTCAGGAATTTCAATGAGCCATCTGAATAAAAAAATTCATCGTCTTCACAATATTCATTGATTAACAATATATGTAACCTTATGGTATTTGAGTTTGTATGTTGTGCATCTGGTTGCATGGCTCAATGAAGCCCATTATCTTTCGTAGTGAGGAAGCGTAAATAGCTCGGTAAGATAGGACCGTCCGACTCACGGTGGTAGGAGAATTCTCTAAGTACCAAGTGTAACAGTGAAAGCTCTGGGTTCACGAAGGGGTTCAAGTTCGAAAAGCATTCTCTTTGTGCAAATACTGTCAACTATTCCAATTGCGCCCAAACTACAAACCTAGCAACCAGGGTTGGCGAGACCAAGACTTGATAAACAGCTTTAGCTACTCCTCTAATTGGTGCTCATACGCATCGAATAATGTCATCCAGTTATTTAGTGAATAAACCAGTGAGTAGATTCATTGATCAAAATTTATAGTACCTTAGTAAGAAAAAGAAGGGACAAATAAAGCATGAAAAAGGTTATGTCGACCTCATTAGCAGGTTTTGGATTATGTATGCCTTCTTTCGAGGATCCAAAGCAGAGTCACGGGATACTCTTCTAATTGCAGCCTCCAGGTCCTGTGGACTGAGTGTCAGAAGTTGTTCGTGATGCCCAAACTTCTGACTAACTTGTACAAGTTTGCCTGATTTATCAGCTTGATAAGAATCTTCTGCAATTCCAATGCAGCTTTTCTTGTCAAGGTCACTCGCGATTTCTGTAAACTCTGAAAATTGGTGACTGTTGTGCTCTTCCTTAACAATGGCTTCCTTCTTGTCCACATTGAGAATCCCGGATTGCTTACTTTTATCATCATGAAAACCATCTTCCGAGAACCCGGCACCTTTGCTGTTTAGATTTTCTCCTTGACCATTAAAACCTTCTTTAATCAAGTATGTTGATACAACTTCCAAAGGATCTACAGTCCATGAAGGGGGGATATATGTCTCCTCTTTTGCCTGAGGTATATTATACCTCTTCATGCCTTCCCACCATTCTCCTAACCATTCATCAAACATTGTATTTCTGGTAGCCTTACGCCATAAGGACGTTATAGCATTCTGCTCTTCCAGGGTTAACGATGTCATCAGCCAGGGAATCATTTCCTGAAGAACTTCTGCTCTTATTCTTCCAAGCATGCATCCTATGATCTTTTCTTGCTCCGCAATGGAAAAGTTCTCTTCAAACAGAGGCCACAGTTCTATTTCTTCGTGCTCTACATGGTCACACAGTAACTTTTGCACAGATATGCACATAGCATGAAGTTTAACACACAGCTGACGGTACTTTAGCATTTCCTCACCCTGCATATCCACATGATCACCGGAAACTGAAACATGCAACTCAGAGATCTCATCAAGAATAAGGGAAACTTTGTTGAAGTGATCAAATTCCAAATTATGGTCGATAGTGTAGGAGTGACTAATGTTCCGAAATTTTCCCTTTGCCTCAAGAGCTGGAAAGGCAATCTCATCCTCCGTATCGCTATGCATTTGATACATGAATCGCACAAGATTAAAACGTCGATGGAAATCCATAACAGACCCAACATTGTCATCCAATATACGTGAAGCATAGACAAGGTATTCCAGGTCCTTCTTGAGAGCTTTATGGAAGAAAAAGATGTGGTCCATTGGCCTTGATTCAAGATTTGAAAGGGAACTTACACTGCAATCCTGAGTATGAAATCTAGGTTGGGGAGATGACATTTTCCATGTTTGGGGGGACACATAAAAATTTATCCGGCTGGTGTACTTATTAGTGCTCTTGGAGCCAGAAGATGAACAATTATGAACATCGCTCGGGGCCTTGTTTGATGAATTTGTTTCCAGTAGCCTATAGTTCATTATATTTCCGGGTTGCATATTGGAATGTAAGTAAGAATCTCCATAATACTCCATGACATTCTCAGACAGAAAACATCGCCTACTGTTGAACATTTCTCCCAACTCTTTTATGATTGTTTCGGTGGAGGTTTTACCCATATAACCGATGCGCACCCACTCACATAAGACGGATGCTAGAGACTTATCCACCAAAGGACCTCCCTCCTTTATGTTTTGTAGAATGGACTTGGATTCATCCTCCGACAATTGAGCCGAGAACCAGGTAACTGTGCACTTTAGCAACCCAAGTGGCATCATATGAAGACATGTATACAATAGCCACTGCTGCATTTCGTCACTGCAGCTCATGCAAAAGAAGGGAAAAACCTGAAAAAAATTTACAGAAGAGGTGAGAAAAATTTGTAGGCAAACTTTTTCTAATTAAGTGTGCAGAACTTCTTTACATCGAGATGAAAATGGAGTTAGCTTCTTCTTATTGAGAGATTCAGCCTTTATCCATTGCCTCTTTGTATGCTAATTGTAACCAGGAAAAGCGACTTCTTCCCTGGTAAATATTTTTGCTCCTCCTAATGCTTTGAAACTATCAGCAGAAATGCAACCTACCTCAGTTTCTAGAAACTTCAGGTGTTTATTAATTCTTGTCAGGAATAAATCCAGTTCTTGGCAAAGCTTCTCCACAGAGTTTCCTAATGGTGTTGCACGTTGAGCCTTATCATACAGCAATGATTGCAGACTTTGAATTTGACTATTATCCAAAAAACCTTCATAGGAGGGCAGTGGGCAATCTTTGGCTTGGTCATTCCACAAGGCGTAACAGATTCTACCCAGTGTCTTGCTGTAAATTTGAAGTACTTGATTAGAAACAATGCAAGTGGACAACTACGATGATGTTAGTTTCCAATGTCCTGTTGGTTTTTTCTTGACTAAACTGAAAAGTCAAAAAGGAAAATGCGGCTACAATGAAAAACAGGGGTTTGCATCTCATTAGAGCATGTTTTTAGGCCCCTGGAAATAACAACAATTCAGAAGATTCAAACTATAATCATGATGGATGGCATGTCCTACTCCATTCACCCCCCACCCTACTTCAAGGATAATAGGTGAATCATATTGCAGGAGACAAGCAAACATGCCTTGAATATTAGGTGAATCAGATTGCAGGAAACAAGCAAACTTCAATAGAAAAATCAGCAGGATACTACGTACTAAAAGATTGCCTTAAATATTGTGGCAATTACCTGTAGAAGATGAGGATATCTGCAAAAAAGATAAGTTGGACAACTACTGAAGATAAGGTTGAAGAAGTGTTGGAGCTTCTTATTCGATACAGTTCGTCCAAAATTTCTCTCAGGGCTTTTCGGATGGCACCATGCCAAAGATGAACAACATCAATGAGCTTGCCTCTGCCAGTTGTGTAGATTGATTTTGCATTCTTCGACTTTTGTTCCTCTCCAGACTCGTCATTAGAAGGATACACATTTAAAATGTCCTGGAAACTGGCAAATCCATTTAGAAATTGAGCTCCTTTTGCATAGTTATCATTGGCCTCGAAAAAACTTTGCTTCTTGTTTCCAAACCAGGAGGTTACCACCTTCAAGATGGATGTCAACCCATTACATCAGGAAGCTAAGATGCTAAGATTGAAAATTTAGGTCAAAATTTACCTCTTCCAGCAACTTATCCTTCAGTACAACTTCTTTCATGCAGCACTCAACATCAAATTGGTCATCTGGAGATAGAGAAAAAGTTATCCACTGCAAAATTTTCTCCAGTAGCATTACAGGAATGCTACACATGAACTGCCAAACAAGTGAAGCCTGTTCTTCGGAGGAGAATTGCTTCATGAGCAAAGGAAAAACCTGCACCAAAATGTTTATACAATAGATATAGTTAAAACGATATAGCAGACTAGTTATGCAAACTTTACCTTTCAGTTAAGTTCGTGAATATTATTGGAGCTGCCTTTCTACATAATTCGGTAAGAAAAAAAAAAGACATCCGATAAGCGCTTGGTGAAAAAAAAGGCTCATGTACAAAGCCCCAACATTTTGAGTGTTTGCAATTGCGTTCCCCCTCCCACTTTCGTGCTTCCTGTAACTATTAGTAGTCTTTCTGTAGGTGCTCCTTCCCCACTAATGTTTATTGGCCCTGATCTGGGTGGGGACTAGCACTTCTTTTGTTAGCACATCTTTGTTTCTTCAATGTTTTCCGTTGGTCAACAACTAAAAATTGTTCTCTAAACCAACGGTAAAAATTAGAGGAAGGTAGTGGCTTATTATGGAGATAGGCAAGAGTGATTTCTCAAAAGCTGCAGGAAGTACAACCCAATAATACTTACAAGTGTCCACATATATAGATGGAGCCGTAGTTGCTGTTGCCGTTATAATTTATTCAAGACTGTGACAATCCTATCCACTATCTACGAAATTAGAACCTAGGCATTTTGTGATCCTTGGCACTTAACATCATAGTCAAGTCTTATGCTACTCGTTTATTACTAGTCAACTGTTTACCTGGAGTAATGGATGGTTCAGGTGTATAAATCCAAGTAGGAACATGGTTCAATGCACTCTAAAATGCAATAGGATGAGGCTCATTGAAGGAGTAATTTCATCATGAGTATACTGCTGCTTGATAAGGCTTTCCTATTCTACATCCCATAGCGTCCATAGCTTCAGTTCCATGCTTTTCCATTATATCTCCTCTAAAGCTAAAGAAAAACCATCCCTAAATAAGACTCCAGTGATATATTTGATAAAATGGTGCCGTATTGACACCCAGCACATTAGTACCTTCACATGTGAATATCCTTCTTTCTGATGAGTTGCTTGGAGGTTGAAGAAAACTGAATTGAGCTGTTCTATTGTGACCTCAAGTTGGTTGACTAAGAAAACGTAACCCAGTGAAAGTTTCATTTTGTTTTTTTTTATCTTGCTAGAGTTTGAAAAATCCCTCTTTCTTTCTGAAACACAAAAGGATGCTCTCATCATCTTACCCATTACTCATGAATTTTTGAGGAATTACCTTTCACCTAGTGACTTTTGAATTTACAGTTTGATGTCTGTTAGTGGGCAACCCCGTACAAATTTATGGAAATCATCTTGCCTCGCAAATAAGCAGAGAGCTTGAAATAGTAAGTGCAGCATATTACATCCGTCAGTGATATCATAATAATCTGAAAATGGGTAATAACAGATATCATAACTCTTTTAAAGATTAAAAGTGTGAAAGTAACACTATCAGAACAAGAATGGAAGACATAATTGTACAGACGAGAACCTGCTTTTCTTCTTTCATCATATGTTGGCAAATGCTGGCCTGTATGGTACCAATGCAAAATACAAGTTCTTGATATGGCTTGAAAATATCTTCATCTTCACTCACCAAAATATTGAAGCAGTGGAAAATAGAGTTGAAGAGCTCATCTATGCTTTTATGTTCAAGTGAATATGTACACACCACATTCTTTACACGTACATCTAGTGCTTGAAATATAACCTGTCCAATAATAAGATCCACTTCAGGTACTTTTGACATGCATGAGGACCAACTGTTTGAACTCAAGACAGAAAAGAGGGCATTTCACTCTTCTTGTCATAATAAGCTATTCATATAACTGGCAAGAAATTGATAATTGCTGCTTGTGTTTAACCTTATCCTTTTTGGTCATGTTCAAGTACTTTAGGAAAGGGTTTGGTGAGTCAAGTTTGCATTCCTTTTTCGACTGAATCCTAGCTAATCTTGTCCAGAGTTCAATTTTATTGTAGTAACTTGAGATACATTCCCCACCTAATTTTGATATATCCCCACTCCATATGTCGCTGAACATTTAGCAAGTAAGAGTGAGCATTTATTCGCACCATATTTACTTAGTGTCAAATACACCAATATTTTATAACATTAAATTTACATTTGAATATGAATTCTGGCAGGTAAGTTGAACTCTCAACTCTCAAGCTCTTACGGTGATGGTTATGTCTGTGTGTGTGTGTGTAGGAAATTGCACAATTAATTCCATAATTCTGTTGGTTATAGGTGACTTCCCATATTTGACTTGATACATCATTTGCAATTAGCATCCTTAAATTTTCCACAATTAGTACTTTCATATTCTTTTGTATATATGTTCTCATGAAATTATATCAACTTTGGAAGCCTTTACATTTAGCAGGATGCCAAAACACCTGGATCCCCTTGCTTAGACATGATGTAAGGAAATTTTCTCAACTGTTTCTCTATTGGTACTTTTTTTGCAAGTTAAATGCCTACCGCAAGTCCGCAACCATAACAAAGAGAAAGTTAATTTCCATCATTATCAAAAGTTCTTCGGCGTGTCCAATCAATTATACCCCCAACTTCGTTTAGCTGACTAAGTATCAAGTCCGGAAGAAACTTAACTCACTGCTGGCAAACTAAATCAAAATGAAAATCACCACACGCTCAGAAATAGTACCCCTTCAATTTAGTAATTGTAGTCTCCTATATAATTGCTAATTTTCTTTAAGAGTTTGAATATCCAGCCGCTGAATTCATTGTTTTTACCCTAGCTTGACTCTACCAAAATTTCTAGTATGCTCGTAGTTGGTATTTGAGTTCAATAAGATGTTTACGAGCACCAAAATATAAAGGAAGGAGTAGTAATTGGCGATCAGACAAGTCTTGTTCGACAAGAAAAATAACGAGCGAAACGAAAGCAATGGGGAAAAGCCTTTACCTCATCTTCAGCAGTGCAGTGATACTCGTAAACAACCTTCAAGAACTCAAAACGCCGGCGGAGGTCCAGAACCACGTCACCACATCGGAACCCGCTCTCGGCCGCTTCTGTCGCGATACGGCTGAGCTCCAAGAGCTCCTCCCTGAACGCCCTGTGGAAAAGGACCAGTAACATGATCGGAGCGTCCTCGAGCCGGACGCCGGCGAGAGGCCCCTCCGCAGTCAAAAGCGGTGGACCCGGCGGATCCTCCTCCTCGTCGCCGTCGTCCTGGACGGCGCATTTGCCTTCGCCGCCGTCCATTCGCCGGTACATCAACGTCGAGAAGCTCCTGCATCGTGAATGGTGATGATGCATATAACGACTCCCTCTAGTTACGAAGTTCGAACTAGAATATTTCTTTTGTTTTTTTTAAACATTTAATAGAACGTCAAAACCATGGTAATAATATTTTGTTGAGTTCATTTTTAAGCTTTTAATAATAAAAAGATTAGCAACTAAAAATATTAAAGCATTGACAAAATATTTTAGTGTCAATCTTTGATCACTATAGTTATTACACCGGAACAGATGATCCCTATTAGATAACTTAACATAGTATTAGAGTTCTTGTTATCTAACGTCTTGAAAATTTAATATTTTTTACTTTTACATTTGATCCTTTTTATAACAGAACAATTCACTCGTATCTTGACATTAGTGCACCATAATAATTAATTTATTTTTTATTAACTCATGTCTTCGTAACATTTTTGGGTGACTAACTTGTCTTTTCATAATACTCTTAAATAGTAGATTCATTTGTTATTAATTTGAATCTCTTTTTTTTAATATCATTGCGCTCATTTTTTTTTTTACAACTTAAATTTAAGAATAACTATTTAAAACATTTGATAACGTAATACATGGAGATGAAAAAAAAAACATAATTGAAAGTGAAAAGAAGTATCTTTGGTGTTCTATTGACACGGTGGCGAGGATAGGGACGTTATACGGAATGGCCAGCGCGGGAGGAGGCATTTTGTTTTTGGTCTTTGGCACACAGATTCCACGGCGTCGGTTGAGGGGAGCAATAACCAATTGTATCGCCCCACGTCATTCAAGATCTTGCATGTAACGCGCCTCTTGTTCACATGCAAATTGGTAAGACCAGAAATGAAAATTTTTAATGAAATTCAGCCTCCGGTCCCTAGCTAGTGAAAATGGCATAACCTATATAATATTGTCGATTGGACCCAAAAAGTAAAATAAACAAAAATACATCTCACACAAAGTCAGTTGACAAAAAGAAGAGATGCACACAGGATTTGGATATTTTAATATTAGTCATTATTTTTTCGATATGAGATTGATATCTCAACATGTCTCTTCACTTGTGGCCGGATTTCTTTTAAGTTGGTCAATCACATGAATAAATTAAACCAAATGGCGAAAGATAAAATTTTTATTTATTTACTAGGTCTGGGTCAACCCATTCTGCTACATGTAAAAACATTCGTCTCAAAACCCAGGGACAATAAAGGGAGAGACCCACAACACTTATGTATCGTAGTATTAATCATTATGTTCGTAATGTGAGATTGATAACTTAACAGTTTACACTTACGTACTTTGAAAATTAGTCGTTCTTGTTCATG
Source organism: Escallonia herrerae (assembly GCA_033070095.1). NCBI lineage: Eukaryota > Viridiplantae > Streptophyta > Magnoliopsida > Escalloniales > Escalloniaceae > Escallonia > Escallonia herrerae. The sequence continues at coordinate 53,476 of JAVXUP010003362.1, read as the reverse complement.
AATCATACGACTAGTTACTTCTCTATTGTCTTTTGTTTATTTAATTTTATTTTTTAAAAGGTCTCATATATTTCACTTATAGAGAAAAAAGCAAATGATCCTTACCGTTGATCCATTAAGAAAGTATACAATATAAAGAAAACGAAAAGTCTTGATTGCTACTACTTCCAATAAAACAAATAAAGAAAGATTTATATTGAAGGAATTAACGATGAGATGAAGATCGATAAGAGCCACAATTTGGTGAGAACATAAATTCAGCATCTTGCAACAAGTTCACCTAGTTGAAGCCTTCAACATCATTCTTTCAAAATAAAGCCAAAACTTTAGATGTTTACTCTAATAGACTTTTGGAAGATTTGACAACGTATTTTAATCTCTTCGTTGCCTTGTATAGGAAAAATGTGAATTATTGCAAGGAGGGGGGTTGCGGATGGGGCCTAGTCCACGCCGTCCGTAATTTGTCACCACGTGGGCTCTGGGTCAACCATGTCTTGTAGGAGATTTGGGTAGATCTGGGTGTCGTGACACGTGCGTGTGTGCAGCTTCAGTTCGGCGCGTGCGCTCCTCGTGGCAACACGTTCCCTCCCAAGGCTATACATTTGACTTTCCTGTACCCAACGACCTTTGGGTCTTTTGAATTACGGTGGACTTCGTAACGAAACTGGGGGGAGTCACCGTCAGACGAATGACTATATGTTTTTTTTTTTAAATAATAGACATATATATATATATATATATATATATATATATTGATCAAAAGACTCTAAAATAGTCAAGTTACAATCCTCTCATAAATGATAAGAACATAAAAGTTTGCATACATAAATAACATCCTCATCCGATAAACATCACAAATCAAAATTAACCTAAAACACACAAAAACTAAATAACAACTACAAATTAAATAAAACAGAATACAAAGTAAACAAGAACTAAAATAAAAATCAGATAAATTCTATCTCTCTCTCTCTCTCCCTCTCTCTCTCTCTCTCCAGAATAAGATAAATACAATCAAACAAAAAACCCACCACCTATCACACAAAGGCAACAGGGGCAGCCATGAGAAGACACCTGCGTAGTATCCCTGTCAGCCCATGAACACGTGTCCGAGGCACTACACCACACGCGCCACCGCACGGAGTAGCACCACCGGCAACATTTCGGCAACCCTCCTCGTCGCCTCGTCGCTACTGTCAGCCACCTCTCTGTCGCCAGACCATCACCTCACACCCAGCTATTGCTGAGATGGCCGAACCTCCCTGTCAACCCACAAACGTTCACCTCATCCACCGGCACAAACCCAAGACCTAACTGCCAAACCATTGTGCCAAATCACTTCTAGAACCATTACCACCACAAACACCTATCGAGAACGCAGCGACCAGACTAGAATCACCGTTAGCAAACAAGCCCACCAACCTTTTGTTGGAATTTTTCATAAATTGAACCTAGCTTATTAAAAATTGTACTACAAGGATGAATATGCAAAAGGAATCAATCATTTTGATTGATTGGTTAGAAAGATATCAACTCTCAAAAATTGGCATGTAATAAAGTTGAAAAGGGTCTTGATGTGGTTTCCACGTGGCTTGAGAAATGGAAAGGTTAAGGGTATTTAAATGAACATGTGACATACCATATTATTCTAGAAACACATGGGATGTATGGCCATGCAATCACACATGTGTGGTGCACCTCACACGTTCGTTCGCGACCCCGCACTAGCGAAGGCGACGACGGGGGCATGGGAGGCTTAAAAGCGCTATTAGGCGCACTTTGCACTTCGCACGTGCGCATCATCACTAGAAGCAGTGTGACTGTTAGCAAAAATAAACAGATTTCTAATTAGTTTAAATTTGAAATGGCACCTATTTATGGTGCCTTTTAGTTCAAATAATGCACCTCTTGACTGTGTTTACAGATTGTGACTGTTAAGTGACATCTGCAGAATCACTTAACTGTCACAATTATTTGCACCTACTCGAGGCACCTTTTGGTGTCTATAAATAGGGCTGATGGCCAGTTCATTTTTAACTTCAAAAATTCTTTCTTGCTCTCTCTCAAATTTCTGTTTGTTGACAGCAATCTGCTGTAATCAACAGAGCTCTCCTGTTTTATCTTGGGAGACAGATTTACTGTTATCCTAAGCAGATTACAAGGGAGCAAATACTGACTTAAGGAAAGAGTGCAATGCATTCGACTTAGACATTTTTTTTCAGATCCTCTATACTGCCTTATTTTTACAACAATCTTAAGACAGTATTTGGCTATGCTGGAGACTACTGCTCGGATGCCTGTGATCAACGACATCTTTAAGCTCACAAAGTTCGATGGCTCATTCTTCAGGCAATGGAAGAGCAAGATGTATTTCTTTCTTGAGACATTGAAGATTGCCTACGTGCTCATTATTCCAAAGTCTGTCGTGGAAGAAGCTGCAAATGAAGCAATCAAACAGACTGCCATGAAGCAAAAGCAAATGTGGGAGGAGGATGACACCTACTGTAAGGGCTACATATTGGGAGGGCTGTTTGACACACTTTATGATGTGTACAAGATCAAGTACGCAAACAGCACGACAAAGGAACTTAGGGATAATCTTGATAACAAGTACAAGAAGGAGGACGTCGGGAATAAAAAATTCCTAATTAGTAAGTTATTTGACTTCGACATGGTAGATAGCAAGTCTGTTATTACTCAAATTCATGAATTACAAATGATTATGAATTTGATTATTTTGGAGGGCCACTCTCTTGACGAGTCTTTCCAAGTGTCAACTATAATTTCTAATTACCGTTAGCTTGGAAAGAATGTTGTAAAGAGTTAAAACAAAAGAAGGATGCCATGACCATGCAAGAGTTGGTCAAGTATATCCAAGTTGAAGAGAATTCTCAAAACTTAGATAGACTTGAGTTGGAAGACAACAAGTCCTCCAAAGCTCTTGGTGGACCATGGCTCCTCCAGTGTTCTAAGCGTAAGCTTGATGGTCAAGCTTCTACTTCTACCAACCGGCAAGACAAGCCTAAAAAGGCTTGTTAGAAGTGTGGAAAAATTGGGCACTTCAAGAAGAATTGTCGATGGCTAAGAGGCAGAAAAAAGGACCATGCCAATGTGGTTGACAACGACGACTTCGTTTCTGAAGCCAACATGATGGGGGAAGATGATTGGTTGGTGGACTCCAGTGCAACCAAACACATTGCTAAGAACAGAAATCTGTTCAAGGTTCTCGAGCCAGTTGCAGAGGGACATCATCTCTGCATGGAAAATTCATCTACGACTAAGGTCATGGGCAAAGGAACTGTGGTGCTCTATCTCTCCTCCGACAAGAAGCTGACCTTAAGGGATGTACTTTTCGTTCCTGATGTCAGAAAGATTCTTATATCTGTTAGCATGCTTAATCAGTTTGGGTTTAAGATTCTTTTTGAGTCAGATAGTGTTATTCTGACTAAGGGATAGAACTCTGTTGGCAAAGGATATGTAATCAATAGATTGTACAAGCTTACTCTTGCTAATAAAGATACTAAATTTGTTTATATTGCTGTTCCATTTAATTTATGGCATTCTAGGCTAGGTTATGTCAATTATAAATGCATGAGAAGTATGGTAAACTTAGGATAATACCTCAAAATACTTCACCTAGTTTAGAGAAATGTTCAGTTTGCATAAAGTCTAAAATTGTCAAAAAACCCTTTAAAGGGATTGAGAGGAAAATACAATTGTTAGAATTAGTACATTCGGACTTATGTGAGATGGAAGGTTACCTAACAAGGGGTGGTAAAAGATTTTTCATGACATTTATTGATGATTGTCCACTTTATACTTACACATACCTTCTTAGGACTAAGGATAAAGCTTTGAATAAATTTAAAATTTATAAAGCGAAAGTAGAGAATCAATTAGATCGTAAGATTAAAATTTTACGGTCGGATAAGGGTGGTGAATATCTTTCCTTTGATGATATATTTGAAAATTTGGGTATCATACACCAAGTTAAAGCTCCTTATGGTCCACAACAAACTGGTGTAGCCGAAAGGAAAAATAGGAACTTGCAAGAAATGGTTAATACCTTATTACTTACTTCTGATTTGCCTAAGAATTTGTGGGGGAAGCTCTCATGACTTCTACATATATACTTAATCGTATTCCCCACAAAGTTTCTAATGTCACACCCTATGAGTTATGGAAGAAGAGAAAACCTTCTCTTGGACACCTCAAAGTATGGGGGTGTAGGGCATTAGTAAGCTAACCGATCTGAAAAGACCCAAATTGGGGGAAAAGGCAATTGAATGTGTCTTCATAGGCTATGCTCAACATAGCAAAGCATATAGGTTCTTAACCATGGAAGCAACAGAATCTGTTAGCCAATATATTATTTTGGAATCTAGAGATGCCGAATTCTTTGAGAATTCTTTCTCTAGAAATCGAAAAGGTGAAGACATCGTCAATGAGGATCAAGTTCACCCTATTCCGGAAATGGGAGAAGGAGGTGAACTAAGGAAAAGTAAGAGAGCAATGATTGAAAATACATATGGTCCAGACTTCTACCAATTTATAGTTGATGGAGGTAGAAATGAAGGTGATTACTCTCATATGTATAACGTAGAACATGACCCTCTTACATATTGAAAAGCCATGACTTATAGAGATTCTGCCCTATGGCAAGAAGCTATAAATGATAAAATGGAATCGATAATGTCAAACCAAACTTGTATATTGACTGATTTACCACTAGGGTTTAAACCAATAGGCTGCAAATGAATATTTAAGTGAAAGCTTAAGCCAGACGGATCCCTAGATAAGTATAAAGCAAGACTTGTACAAATGGTTTTAAACAAATAGAAGGGATTGACTATTTCGATACCTATGCTCCGGTAGCTAGACTTAACACTATAAGATTATTGTTTGCTTTATCATCTATTAACAAACTAGTTATACACCAAATGGACATCAAGACTGCTTTTCTAAATGGTATTTTAGATGAGGAGGTGTACATAGAACAACTGGAAGGTTTTGTACTAAAGGGCCAAGAAACAAAGGTTTGTAAGCTTATCAAATCTTTGTATGACTTAAAACAAGCTCCTAAGCAGTGCATGAATGATTTGACCAAGTTGTTCTTGCTCATGGATTTAGAATGAACGAATGTGATAAATGCGTTTATTCTAAGTTTGATAAAGGATGTGGTGTGATAATATGTTTGTATGTGGATGATATGTTAATCTTTGGTACTAATTTAGATATTGTGTTGAAAACCAAATAATTTCTATCTTCGTCGTTTGATATGAAGGATATCGGGGAAGCCAATGTAATTTTGGGAATGAAAATAATTAGATCCTCGGATTCTATTTCTTTGACACAGTCTCATTATATTGAGAAAATTTTAAAGAAATTCAATCACGATAATTGTGCCCCGATTACTACCCCTTATGACCCTTCTATTAAGTTGAGGGCAAATGAAGGGAAATGTGTTTCTCAGCTAGAGTATCCTAGTGTGATTGGCAGCTTGATGTACATCATGCAATGTGCCCGACCAGATAGAGCATTTGCGGTCAATGTTTTGAGTAGGTTTACTCATAACTCCGGGCAAGTCCATTGGAATGCGATGTTTAGAGTACTTAAGTACATTAAGGGATGGACAGTGCATTAACATATAAGGAATTTCCTACCATTTTGGAAGGATACACATATGCAAACTGGATCACAGACTCAGATGAAACAAAGTCTAAAAGTGGTTGAATATTTACCATAGGTGGATGTGCTATTTCTTGGGGTTCCAAGAAGCAAACTTTGATTTCACATTCTACCATGGAGTCCGAGTTTATTGCTTTGGCAATGGCGGTCAAGAAGGCAGAATGGCTAAGAGACCTATTGATGGAGATTCCTCTATGGCCTAAGCCAATGCCTGCTAATCCCATTGTAAGGTTTACAATGGAAAGTTTAGACATATAAGTCTTAGACATAGCTATGTGAGAGAACAACTAAGCAAATGAGTTGTTACTAGTAGTTATGTGAAGTCCAAAGGTAATTTGGCGAATCCCTTTACAAAAGGCCTAGGCAGGGATATAATATGGCAGACTTCCAGGAAGATGGGTTTAAAGCTCATGAAATAAAAAGAGATAACATGCACTTAGAAACTAACTAGATACTAGAGTAACCTCTAGTCTTCTAGTTCAATGGAAAAACACGTTATATTTATAACCAAAGATGCACTAAAAGATGAAGATTTTGATCTTCATGCAATCTCAAGGTAGTGCATACTTGTATGGAGAACAGGAGGAGGGTGAGAGTTATTCCTTTAATAAATCTATGTCCTTAAAGGAGGGTGCAGGTTATACAAGTGCACCTTAGTAGATTTAACTTTATAAGTGTGGGAAGTGGGGTCGCTTCTACGAGATTTGAGCTAGTCTCTATGGAAAATCCTAAGATGTAGCACAAGGCCGTAAATGTGCAGGTATTTGAAAAATTGATTGGGAAGTTCTACACTAGTAATGATAATCAATCGCCAAGGATTCTTAGTTCAAGGCTAAGGCTACTCAAAATTTTGGTTAACTTCATTACTATATGATAATGGTTCAAATCGGAAGACACCTTTATCTTAGTAAGACCTAACAAATGATAGAGAGAGGTACATTTCTAAATTATGAAATGTGATAAAATTCAATTTTGAAAAATTGGGAGAAATTGTTGGAATTTTCCATAAATTGAACCTACCTTATTGAAGATTGTACTACAAGGATTAATATGCAAAAAAGAATCAATCATTTTGATTAGAGAGATATTAACTCTCAAATATTGACATGTAATAACGTTAAAAAGGGTCTTGATGTGGGTTCCCACATGGCTTGAAAAATGGAAAGGTTAAGGGTATTTAAATGGCCATGCGACATACCATATTATTTTAGAAACACATGATATGCATGGCCATGCACTCGCATGCATGCGCTGCTCTTGCGCCGGCGACGTAAGGGCGCTATTGGTGCTTTTAGGTGCACTTTGCACGTGCGCATCGTCGCTAGAAGCCCTCGCTTCGAGCCCAGCCTTAACTTTTTGCGGCAAATTCAGCCTGTGAGCTGCAATTTTGAACTGAAACAATGTGACTGTTAGCGAAATTAAATAGATTTCTGATCTGTTTAAATTCAAAATGACACCTGTTTATGATGCCTTTTAGTTCAGATGATGCACCTTTTGACTGTGTCTACAGATTGTGACTGTTAAGTGACATCTGCAGAATCATTTAACTGTCATAATTGTTTGCACCTGTTCGAGGTACCTTTTGGTGTCTATAAATAAGGCTGATGGTCAGATCATTTCTCACTTTGAAAATTCTTTCTTGCTCTCTCTCAAATTTCTGTCTGTTGAATGCAATCTGTTGTAATCAACAGAGTTCGTTTGTTTTATTTTGGGAGACAGATTTGCTACTACCCTAAACAGATTATAAGGGAGCAAATAATGTCTTAAGGAAAGAGTGCAACGTATTCGAGTCAGGCATTTTTATGACACCTTTTTATGGACGGGGGGAGGGGGATAAACCCTAGAAGGGAAATCCCATTCACAGGCTCAAAAAATCCCACAGAAACCCATCTCTGGCCACCACACCCAACACACATCCGAGCAAACCAACTACAACCAACCCCAAATCCGGCAGCTTTCAACCCAACGAACCGTATCATCCTAACCTAATCCCTCACCCAATCGCGACCAATCCCAAAAGCCACCACCCATCAATAGCACAAAGCAGGATTCGATCGGTGTCAGAGACGACCGACAATGGAACCACCGCAAACCCAAATAGAAAAGCAAACTGACCAAAACAATCAGAAAGCCACAAAACAAAAAGTAAACTACGGCACCACACCACCACACGCCGGAGGAAGCCGACGGTGGTGCGCAGAGACGACTTGAGGGAGTCGGAGGGTTTTTTTGTTTTTCTTTTTTGTTTTTCGAGAGAGAGAAGTTCAAGAGATGACTCTATATGTTCTCTTCTTCTTTCTCCACTTTCCTTTTTTGGGCAGGAAGCCGAAGTGGGAGTAAAGTAAAAGTGTAGATACGAACGGGACATGTTGAAACTTTTTTTTTTTTTTTTCTGAAAGCGCAAAGCGAAGGTGGTGAGAGTGAAGATCAAATAAAAGAACTTTGGTCATGTTATAAACTGGACTGCCTAAAGAATAAAAACTTTATGCTCCTGTTGTGTGTGTATAATTCCGAATTAGGGAAAAAGAGATAAATATGTTGTTCTCATATTGTTGTATTCTTTTTATTGAAAGAGTAGAGGAAAGTGAGAAACCACAGTTTATTAGCCAATAACGGGATCATGAGGATTCCCCCTTAAACATAATTGTCATTTGGACCTATACACCTTCAAACACGAAATTTCTTTAATACGGAGTAATATATAACACAATCTTCTCTTTCTTAAGATAAATTTAATTCGTGACATGGACCGAATTCGAAGAAATTGGTAGACTCATGGGCTGGTTGACATTAGCATTAACCTACTCCAAGTGAGATCTCATTATTTTTACTAGTTTTGGACCCAAATCTGTTTATGTCCCCACAGACCTCCCAAAGTCAACAGCTTTTGCATGTCTGAAGTTTCCATTTTCTCGTCAGAAAAAAGGTATTCATAAATTCAGACCCAAAAAAAGTACCAATATTAAGGCCCCGTTTGACACTCTTTTTTTCCCTCTTTTTTTTTCAGTTTTAAAAACTGAAAAAAAAGGAGCGTTTGGTAACCATTTTTTTTTCAATTTAAAAAACCAGTTTTTAAACTGCAGAGTAAAAAAAAAACTCCAAAAACTGGTTTTTTTTTTTCACTTTTGGTTTTTTTTTTCGACCACCACCACCACCCTCCCACCGCCGGCAGCCACCTCAGGCGACCACCGCCGGAGACTGCCGGCCGCCAGCAGCCAGCTCTGGCCGCCGGCGACCACCGGCAGCCACCGCCGGAGACTGTCGGCAGCCATTTCCGGCCGCCGGCGACCACCGCCGGAGACTGCCGGCAGCCACCTCCGGCCGCCGGCGACCACCGCCGGAGACTGCCGGCAGCCACCTCCGGCCGCCGGCGACCACCGCCGGAGACGGCCGGCAGCTACCTCCGGCCGCCGGCCACCACCGCCGGTGACTGCCGGCAGCCACCTCCGGCCGCCGGCCACCACCGCCGGAGACTGCCGGCAGCCACCTCCGGCCGCCGGCCACCACCGTCGGTGACTGCCGGCAGCCACCTCCGGCCGTCGGCCACGACCACCACCACCGTCGACCACCGCTACGCCCCACCACCGCCACCGCAAACCACCAAAAAAAAAAGTCAAAATAAAAAGGGTTACCAAACACCAAAAAAAAAAACCTCAAAAAAAAAAGGGGTTATCAAACACCCACTTGTTTTTATAAAAAAAAAAATTAAGCTGCTCTTTAAAAAACTGCTCTTTAAAAACTGAAAACCAAAAAAAATAATTTGTCAAACGATAAGTGTTATCAAATTCAACTTTACATTAATTTTTTTAATGAAAATGACAGTGCACGTAACTGTAAAACACTTGCAGATTGTTTCTGTTATAAAAGAAAATACAGTTATCGTTAAAATACTTGCACGCGAAGACCCTTGCAATTTTGGAAGTAGTCAAGTGGGTGCGAGGAGCATATTTATGAAGTTAGAAGGTCCGTCTCCAAGATAGAAACTATGGACCCTTCATTTTCAATTATGTATGATGGAGTATAACATTAGCTGCACAATTTGAATTTCATTGTATAAAGCTGGTCTCAAAAGCCGTTCACTGATGTAAGGTTTAATATGTTTGGAAAGCTACCATTTCCCTTCATTGTGCCTGTTAAAAATCAGCCCCACCCATAACCCATAATCGCTTACAATTATTAAGACAACAATCTTTAGATCCTACAATAACACTCAAACGTCGTCTTCACCAAAGGCCGACTACAAGTAGAGAAATGGAAAAGATATCACTGAACCCTGTCATTAAGAAGCGGGATGCAATTGTTTGACTTTCTAAAGTCAAAATTTTTCCTCTACTGTCCAGACCAAGGCTTTTGTCACTTATATAAGTCAACTTGACCACGTTTAAAGCCCCGTTTGATAAGACTTTTTTTTTTCTTTAGTTTTAGAAACTGGAAAAAATACGTGCATTTGGTAACCATTTTTTTCCCTTTCAGTTTAAAAAATCAGTTTTTAAACCAATGCTATTTTTAAAAACTCCAAAAATGAGTTTTTTTTTTTAGACAACCACCACCACCACCCTCTCGCCGCCGGCAGTCACCTCCGGCCACAACCACCGTATGCCACCGTCACGCCCCATCACCGCTACCGCAAATCACCACAAAAAAAATGAGTTATCAAACACTCACTTGTTTTTGTAAAAAAAATAATTTAATCAGCTCTTTAGTTTTTTTTTTTGGAAACTGAAAATAAAAAAAATATATTGTCAAACAGAGCCTTTTCGATGTCTCGTTATATTACTTCATAGATTTCTCATGCCTTTTCTTCTTACTTTTTCTCAAACTCGCTTGTTTTTTCGGAATCAAGGATTCAAAGTCACTCATAACTTCTTAAAGAAGCTTGTTCAATATGCCATTTAACCTAACGGGCTTTGTCATCCATTTGGGCTATGCATTCAGATGGGTTACAAACTTACAACATTATCTTAGGCCATGTTTCATAAAGAAGGCAAATCAAATCCTACCAACTCCCCCTCCACCATACCCACTATGCTTCTGAATGTCTCATGCTGCTACTTAGGTATGACTTCAGTCATCGTATTTTAACCTTTGAGGTTGGTATGAACTTTCTAACTGCATAACCAAATTGCGTCCAATATATATGTTACCCTCATCTCCTTTGTTTTAAAATGAAAACTTGAATTCTTGCGAAGATGGATGGCACTTTCACTATTTGAAATCAAAACATCTCTCTCTTGTTTCATATTGATATCGTTATAAATCCTTTCAACCATGTTAACTTTTTGCGAGCTTCCAGAGCTGCAATGTGCTCTGCGTTAGCAATCGAAAGCGCTGCAAATTTATGCAAATGTGATCAGGTGCCGAGAAGTGGACTTTCCTGAACATATATTTGTTGCCGTATTTGCATTTGTGAGGTCTCGTAGTACATGCTTCATTTTCAAAACAAAGGTACAACGTGGATGTACCTCCAACATACTTGGATGATCCATTTTACTGCAGCCTAATCTTCTTTACCATGATCCGGAAGAATTCTGCTCGCAATCCCACTGGCATGTGCAATGGCTAGCCTTGGACACACCATGGCACACATTAAACTTCCCACCGCTAAAACATATGAGATTTTGTCTATTTTTGCTTTACCTTCCACAAGGAGTTTGCTAAGCTTAAATTGAAATGACTAGCAAGAGGTGTGCCAATTGGATTGGCCTTGTTAACATAGAACTTTTCAAACACATTCTCAATGCATGCTTCTTGTGATAACCTTATCTTCTTGGCCTTTTTGGCACTTGTAATTCTCATGCCAAGGATTTGCCTTCTTGACCGCAAGTTCTGCTTCAATCTTCTTAAAATCATGGCCAACAGTCGTCAACATATAATAAGAGAATAACAAAATCACCACTAGGAAAACCTTTAACAAATTTACAATGCTCTGAAGTTGTCTTCTTGAACTTGTGCTTCCCCATAAAGGATTAAAACTTCTTGTACCACTGTTTTAGTGCCTGCTTTGACCCATATAGATTTTTGTGTAATCCGAAAAGTATTTTCACTTTCACTTTAACTTGGAAATCCTTTGGTTGTTCAATATAGATCTCTTCCCGGCTGGTCTTCTTTAGTAAAAAAACCTTCTTCCGATAGATCGAATAGGTGGAAGGTTCATCACTTCTAACAAGTCTCGTTAAAGAAGATGAGATAAAGCTTTCCATTAATGAAGGACTAAAGCAAGCAAATAGGCATTCAAAAGTAAGAAGAGAGCATTACTTTCTTAGACAAATTGTTTAGCTGAGAAAGTGCATTCTTAATGTCACATGCATCAAATCTTTTATGGATTTTTCACCCGTTTGTAGAAGTAAATAATATTTTTTCCATCTTGTTGTTGGCAAAATGGTGCCCAAGGACCAAAATAACTATATTTGATTGTGCAATTTAGATCTCTTCCCTTTTACTTTCTTAGCCAAAATGTTTGGCTGAGAAAGCGTATTCAGAATATGAATTAAATTTTTTTATGGATTTTTCACCTGCTTATAGGGGTAAATAATATATTTTTTTTCATCTTGTTCCGGATCAAATGGATCCCGATAACCAAATAATTATTTTTACTGCGGCCTAGATCTCTTCGCTTCTACTTTATTAGCCAAAATATTTGGCTAAGAAAGTATATTCAGAATGTCCTGAGACATACATCGAATTTTTAACATAATTTTCACCTGCTTGTAGGGGTAAGTAATATTTTTTTCATTTTGTTCTCGATCAAATGGAGCCGAAGAACCAAAATAAATACTTGGGCTAATTACACCCATGTCCCTGAGGTTAGGGGTAATTACAGTCAAGGACACAAAGTTTCAAAATGTAACATTCCGTGACCAAAAGTGTTTCAAATGTATCACCCGTGTCCATTCGTTAGGGTTCCGTCCAAAAAATATACTTTTTTAATGATGTCATCAATACGTATTTTTAAAATGACGATATTACCCCTTGTATTGTATGTACTGAATATTTTTAAAAATTTTATATTAAGATTTTAAGCCTTAATTTATAGATTAGGGTTTTAAAACCTTGATTTGTTCTCTATCTTTGCCAATTAGGCTTTGAAAACCCTAATTTGCGAATTAGGGTTTCAAAACCCTAATTTGCGAATTTTGATCAACCCACCCATACCGGCCGATTGAGAGAGAACAGAAAGGGACGGCGGGCGATGAAGTCTCGGATGGTCGGCGACGAGTGGATCTCTTTTTTCTGGCGAAGAACAGAAGGGGACGGGGTGATGGAATCTCGGATGGTCGCGACATGTGGATCTGTTTTTTCTGGCTAAGAACAGAAAGGGAAGGGGGGCGATCGGCGACGGGTGGATATGTTTTTTTCGGTGAAAAATAGAAGGGGATGGGGGTGATGGAGTCTCGGATAGTCGCGATAGGTGGATCTGTTTTTCCGGCGAAGAACAGAAAGGGATGGGGGCGATGGAGTCTCGGATGGTCGCGACAGGTGGATCTATTTTTTCCGGCGAAGAACAGAAAGGGACGGGGGGCGATGGAGTCTCGGATGGTCGGCGACTGGTGGATCTGTTTGCGACGATGGGGGGCTGTGGTGGAATTGCTTTGTTCGGGGAAGAACAGAAGGGACTGCCGGTGGAGAAGGGGGCTGCCGGTGGAGAAGGGGGCTGCTGGGGTGAAGGAAGGGGCTGTCGGAGGGGAAGGGGGACTGCCAGCGGTGAGGGAAGGGGTTGCCGGAAGGGGCTGCAGGGGCAATAAAGTCTTTTTGTCAAAACCGTTAAGTATTTTTGTATTCCGTTTGTCAATGGACATAAGTGTTACATTTTGAAACTTTGTGTCCTCGGGTGTAATTACCCCCAAACCTGAGGGACATGGGTGTAATTAGCCCTAAATACTTTTATTCTGAAAATAGCATCTTGAACTCTTTGGCATTTTATTGAAATTTCTAGGACTTTAAAAGTCCCAAACATTATTTTTTTTTGGTCAAATTTCTGAACTTTCTGCTTCAGCGCAAGGTTGCTCAGACTTGCGATCCGGGAAGTGGGCTCTGACCTGCAGTGCTGTTCGACAAGAAGGCTCTGATTAAGGCCTGTTCAGGTTTGTTGTACGAACAGCTTACTTGGACCTGCTGTCTGGGAAGTGGGCCCGGACTTGTTGCATAGACGGCATACTAGGGTGCGGACATGAAGGCTGGGAAGGCCCCCGTTCTTTGTTGTCCGGTTAGCAGGCTTAGGCTAGGGCGACCTGCTTAGGCTTGCTGTATGGATGGCTTGCTTGGGCGCAGGTTGATGGTTAGGAGGGCCCATTGGTGATGAACTTCTTATTAAAAAGAAGGAGTTTTCGCCCATGCTAGGGAAGGGAATTTAGCCTCTGATGTCGCAGATGTATAGGGCTCGGAAGAACACTGTTTGCTCCGCCACTGACATTGTATCTGAGTAGAAATAATTTATAAACGTTGTCCAAAAATTCACAACACTTTAACTTTGTAATGGAACTCCCATTTAACGTGATTTTTTCTTTTTTTTTCTTTCTTGATTTTGGGTATGTTTTTTACATCTATTAATAGGAAAACCCTTTTTATTCAGAGCAATTCAGCCAAAAGCTCTACTCGAAGAAACTTCTTTGACCTTTGGACGAGAGCTCTGCTTGGGCAAACTCTTTAGAGCTCTACCCGGGAGGTCTGCTCGGGAAAATGCCTTGGGGCTCCGTGCAAGAACTCTACAAGGCAAAGTTCTACTTAGACGGTCTATCTAGGAACACTATCTCTGTCCCCGAGTAAAGTTCTAGTCGGACTTACACTCTTGGGAGTTAATCGAAGACTTTTTTGCTAAGCCTTGGCCTCTTGGGAGCAAAGGCCAGTAATTTTGCCAAAATTATCAGTTTGGGAGCTCTGCACCTACAGAGGCTTGCTCGACCAGTCTGCTCGTATGTTCTGTTTGGGAGCTTTGTATAGGTAAAGTCTGCTTGGGCATTCTGCTTGGAGATCTGTCCGAGAGCTCTGTATAGTCAAAATTCTGCTCAGACAGTCTATCTAAAAACTCTGTCGAGGTAAGATTCTGCTCGAACTTTTGCTCTTAAGAGTTAAGTCGTAGAATTTTGCCTACGTAGTCTATCCGGGAGCCAAGGCATGGTGCTTAGAGAAGCTACTGGGGCTTAAGCTCTTAGAGGCTCAAGCCATAGAATGTCGCCTTAGTAGTCTATCCGGAGGCCATGCTCGGTAAGCATTATGCTAGGACAAGCTACTTGGACTTGAGCTCTTGAGAGCTTAAGCCACAGAATTTGCTCAAGTAGTCTGTCTGAGAGCCACGCCTAGGAGGCATTGTGCTCTAATAGGCTACTTGGACTTGAGCTCTTGGGAGCTTATGCCACATAATTTTGTTCAAGTAAGCAGTTCAGACTTTAGCTTTTCATAGATAATTCATAGAATTTTGCCCGAATTGGCTGTCCGAAAGCTTCGCTTGGACATAGGCTTGCTCGGACAAGCTGTTGGAACTTGAACTCTTGAGAGCTAATTCTTAGAATTTTGCCTACACTGGTTGTCCAGGAGCTCTGCTTGAACAGAGGCTTGCTCGACCAAGTTGTTCGGAATTGTCTTTGGATAAATGAATTGTTGGATCTTGAGACCTTAGAGGGAATGCCCTATTGTATCCTCTCTATCAAGAGTACGCAAATCTTTGTGCATGTAATTTTTGCATGTGCTTGTACATGTTAAATTACTCGAACTCTTATCACCAGCTAAGAGTTATATCTCATCTAGCATATTGTTAGGAAGTTTTGAATAAGATGAAAGGATGATGGGCTGATGAAGTCCCATATAATAATTCTATTCTCGAGTTTTGGAGCAACCTAGCCTTCTCAGAGCTTAGGCTCGTGAGATCAACCCTTGAGGGAAAATGGAACATAGAGGTCATGTAAATGTCCTTGAGGAAAAATGGAATATATAGTTCATATAATGCCCATTGGAGGTTAAATTGAGGTGATGGCTACATGCATGTCATCAAACTTAGTCGAGCTATTGCGCATGGCACTACAAAAGATTTATATATTTGAGGTTTGAATAGAAATATGTTGTTGGTTTTCCTTTGACCCAATCTAAACAACTTTCCTTGTGGAAGTTTATTGATGCTTGGCTCATAGTTTCAGAAGGACAAAGTTCATATATAGCTTATTGTAGTACATCAATAAGGTGATCCAACCTCATTGCTACCATATATACTGCTCTTATAAGAAAACTACTCTAGCCCACCAATAACTCAGCAGGTTATATATTCTTGAGCTCTTATCCAAGTGGACTTTTGTTGACCTATCATTAGGGATTGACTTTATCTCAGATTCCGTAAAATTTTGTAAAATTTGAGAGGCATGATTGCTCAACAACATCAAATTCTTCATGTCGACGAGTGACTGCTCATGGTGCTATTCATCTCAACTTTGATGCTTGAAGGCATTACCATTTTTTAGGTTGCCATCACCTTCTAGTCATCTTCCTTCAATTTAATTCTTGTTTTTGGCCCTGGCAGAATATGTTTCAAGATATTCTTCTGCTTGAGTATACTTGATGGCTTGCTCCA
Organism: Escallonia herrerae; assembly: GCA_033070095.1. NCBI lineage: Eukaryota > Viridiplantae > Streptophyta > Magnoliopsida > Escalloniales > Escalloniaceae > Escallonia > Escallonia herrerae. The sequence goes on along the minus strand of JAVXUP010003362.1, from coordinate 37,233 downwards.
AGAGTGCCCTTATTTGCCAGGAGGAATTTTGTTCATCGAAAAAGGAAATTGCATCTTTGAACGGTAACAATGCATGAAGGCTGCATATTTAACTGATTAGTTCAAGCTATCTACCTCAAGTGTTGCCGTATTAACGACGGGAGACACACTCATTCTTTTCTTGCACAATGTTGAGCAGACCGGTAGAGTTATAGTTGATATTGGCTACTCATAAATGCTTCATGAAGAGATCTGATAAATGAATAAATAAACTAGGGAGGTAGAGATTTACATTACACAGGTACGACCTTTCCGAGCATCATTGGGAAGGCCCAACACATGACGCCGTCCAACACCTATAACAACATCGTGTTGGTCTTGAATTCGTAAACATGCTCTTTCAGATCGTCGTTGTCATCATACAGCTTGCACTGGGGAATTTTGAAGCTTGGTGGTAATTTGGCTTGACAAATTATACCCTGTTGTGATGAATGACCTTAGCGGGGCTCGTCCTTGAGGAAGACGAGATTGGGTGATGAAAGACAAGAACTATCTTTTCTGGAAGACTCTTTGTAGTAACAAGAGCAGCTTCGAGTTATATGAAATTTTCTTCCTCGTCTGCAGATAAGTTGGATTTCTATCATAACTTGACCATGAGGATCGATAGGGAAAGTCATCAGATGGATCGCAATGAGAACGGTTGGTTGAGCAGAGATTGCAGCAACGTGTTCTTTTAACATTCGTGGAAGGTCACTGATCACGTCCGTCATTTGATAGATTTTCATGGTCAAATCAACATGTAGAGTCTTGAACGGGTTACGATTACAGCAACGATGCAAGTCATCTTGATGCATTTTAAGAGCTGGCGACTGACTCTGGTGAGGCCGTCATCCTCTCAAGTTGCAAGTGTTGGATGTCACATTGGTGTGACGGTCTTCTGTAGAATTGGAATTCGATTTTTCCGGCGAGTAGGCATCGTGTGTGGATCGTCAAAATAATTGGTTTAACGGGTATGGATTGATTGCTGGTGGCGAAAGTTGGTTCACCGAATTTAAGACGCGTTAAAAGACATGTTGCCGCGTTAATCTATTGCTGCTAGAAAATTGATCCAAAACTCTTAGTTAGAAAAAATGACCAGCAAAACAAGATAAGATTGACGGCCGAGTGGGGTTCCAATTAAGTTCCTTTCTGATGCTTACTTCGGAGCACAACTAGAGGATAAAAGTCTGAAAAAATCAAGAAGAATGATGGTATTTGTGTGTGAATAGTTGTTTGCATACCTGGGGGACCCCTTTTATGTAGGTATGTCAAAACCCTCATAGAATTTAAAGTGATAATTAGGCTTGGGCCTTATTCTTGGGGATCAAGTAAGAGTTCTTTTGAAACCCTAATTCATGAATAAGGCAATTACCATTCTCAGAGTTGACCAAGCTTGACTGGGAATGCCAGGTGTCATCAGATTATTGAAATTTTGTTTCATCAATGTTAGCTAAACATATCTAAAATGATGCAAAGTATATTTAACTAAATCACACATAGCCATGTGTAGAAAAACACAACCGCATTGGTGCTAAGTGTATTTAACTCGTCTTTAAAGCAGGGATAATCATAATTGACTCCCCTCGATTATCTTGGGTTTCTAGGTTGACCACTTGGGGTGTTAATTGTGACAATTGACCTCCATCATCTATCAAAAATTAGACAGGAATAATTCAGTTCAAAATTCTTAGTATACCTTTGATATTTTTTATTTACCCGTAATACCCTGAATACCATTTCTTTTCTAATAACCCAACTGACCACTGCCACTACAAGTGATACATCAACACTCTTCGGCCGCCACTACCAACCACCCATGGTACAGATATACAATCACTACTGGCCACCCATTTACCTTAAACCTAATGGTATTCACTCACTGCGCCCAAGTTCACCACCGCCCATCCCCATCTAATTTGTGTACCGTGACATTCTAGGTCTAAGAAAAATCTCAAGTGAATAATATTGAAGAACCATTAACTTTAGATTTTGAGGAAATCAAAATAGGAAAAAATAGAGAATATCAATATTTGATTCTCTTAATGCAATAATGGCGGCCGTGGGTCTTTTTGAGCTTGCGATGGTTTATTTTCTGGTGGTGATCGGAGCCTCGTTGCTACATCGGCTGCATAAGAGGGAAGAAGATAATGATTTCTTCATTTTCGTAACCCTTAAATAAAAAAAGTTGCATGTGGGGTGTTTGCTTCCTTAACTAGTTCAATTTATCAATTGATTCGTTAAGATCGAGACATTGTACCCGTTCTTTTAAGTTTTGAGGGAGTTAATTGTGCCAATTAATACTCGAAAGAAGGCAATCCAAGATATATGAGAGGCTCAAATGTGATTATTCCTTCAATTATGCAGAAGATTCTTTCACTAGAACAAGAGCATCAATCTCAAGAGTTTTAGAAGATCAATTTCAAAGTCAAAATGACAAACAATAATATGTGCACGAGACCAAACCATAGTTAGGTAATCACATGGTTAGAGCTCGTTTGCATTAACGAAAAGACGAAAGCACCCCCGAAAGGATAAAAACCGACCACACGGTGCCGGTGGTTGGCTCGAGTTAAAGCAGGAGCGGGGAAGCGAAATGGAGAGCAACAAATAGATAGCGACGGTGGCGAGCATCTGGATCCAGTGCAGCTGCGGCGCGTCGTACGCCTTCGGCATCTACTCCTCCGCCCTCAAGTCGAGCCAGGGCTACGACCAGTAGACGCTCGACACCGTCTCCGTCTTCAGGGACATCGGCGCCAACGCCGGCGTCCTCTCCGGCCTCCTCTACTCCGCCGTCACGACCAGGCCCGGCTGCTGAGGGCCGTGGCTGGTGCACCTGGCCGGGGCGGCTCAGTGCTTTGCCGGCTACCTGCTCATCTGGCTCGCGGTGCCATCCACCGGCCCCCGGTGCCGGTGATGTGGGCCTTCATGCTCGTAGCCGCGCACGCGTAGACTTTCTTCAACACGGCTAATTTTGTCACCGGCGTTCATAACTTCCCGGATTACGGGGGCACCATAGTCGGCATCATGAAGGTACGTAAATCTTGGAGGACCTTGGATTAACAAGTGCGTGTGAGCACTCGTTCGGAGAACCTTTTCCTGACTTAAAACGAAAAATTAATTCAAATTACGTTGTTTTGATTCTTTCTATGCCATAACAATACAAAAATCACCGATTCAGATGCCCAACAAACATTAGATTGAGTGTTAGAACTGTTCAGCTGAACTGACTTTGACTGATGAAGTGTACTTTGACGTTTGATTAATGGTACTTTGTTAGTATATCGTTTTTCCTCCAGAACTACTGGACGGAATGATTGGGTTTTGATAAGGCTCCTATTTCTGTTGGCATTTTCTTGCTAGTTGCATGATGGACCTGCGATATAACAATTAGTATAGCTTGTCGAATCCAACTGTTGATCCTTGGATTATCAGTAAAATTCACTGCCAGTTTACACTACCCCTTTCTGGGTTTTAGGCTTTTGTGACAATGCTGAATAAATATGATTTCCTGCAGTTGATAGAATCATATGAGATGATAAGATCTTCTTGACCCTCCCTCCATCTTGTTAGATTTCACCGGCCGGTTACACTACGTCATAATTTGTTATACTAAAGATTCTTTCTGTCGCGGGATTGGGACTTTTCTTAATTGTTGGCACGTTTTCGGTGTTGTGCAATAAAAATAGTGCTGGTGTTTAATTGATGTTTTACATTTTTAAGAAGTTTGCATGATAGAGTCGTGTAAAGGGAGACATGGCGTGACCAATTCAACAATTATGATGTGCCACAATCACCTTCTTCCTCTTTTTTGGTCTTTCTTCTTTGGCTTTTATTCCAGGTGAAGGGGAACGATTTTCAGACAAGATACATCACATATCAATGATTTGATGCCTCATTTTGGAGGAGTCCTCTCTAATCTTGTACATTTTACTTGTCACAAGAAAACAAATCTTTTACTCTAAACATCCACTGTACCACTCAGAATGAGCTGTAGCGCAGAAGCCTTTAGCTTACTAAGGAAAATTCCTGTGGGTCAGTGCTCAGGTCTAAAGTGGCTTACTTGATAGTTGGAGTAGTCTATCTGAACATCTGATGAAGTCTTTGGATCCTATATCAAGTATACAGAGGGTTTTGCGCATTCTCTTTTGCCAAATCCTTGGTTATAAAAATATATCACAGAAAAAAACAAAAAAATGTCTGCTGCAAGTGCTAATACTGTATTCAATGCTGGCTCTTCTTTGCTTAAAGTTCTTGTTTGTAGAGTTCAACATAATATGCCTTGCTTTTGGCAAAAAGTTCTACAGCCTATACGTGTTTTAGTAAATATATCTTGTATGGTTTTCAATTTTATGTCTGATCTAGGGGAAGTTTTAGGTGTTGTGTGCATTACCAACCCATCTTAGTCATGCCTTTTGACCACCCGTTGGGCCTATTCTTCGCGACACGTGAACATTTTCAAGGATCAAAGTTCAACGCTTCTAAACCGGCCAACCTGAAGCACACGCTCAAGTCGCGTGCACTTTGTCTTTTTCCCATAAATTTTCCTATGGGATTTGGCGTGCCTCCTCCCATGTCCTAAGGAGTTGGCAGCATGCCCCCCCCCCCCCCCCCCCCCCACACCACCCCGGGGCCTTCCCCCAAGGGGTCGACCTTAGGCCTTCCCCCCAAAGGTTGGCCTTTGGCCCCCCATGGGTTTGACCCTAGGTCTTCCCCTTGGGGAGATTGGCTTGGTTTTTCTCTTGGGGGTTCTTGCTCTCAGGGGGGCTCACCATCGTCAGCCTCTCCTCCACCTTGCCTCGTGACACCTGACCGTGTCCAACCGTCGTCTCTGCGTTACGTGCCCTCAGCATAACGCACATCGCTGTGCCCGAACGCCGCCTCCCATCGTACGTGCCCTTGGCACTCCTTCCTTCCTCCACTCCCAAGCATCACCGTCATGTCACGTGCCCCGCATGACACTCAAGGTGTTTTTATTAAAAATTGTAGCTCTTCTCTGGCTTCTTGACTGTGAGGGTGGAAACTACAGAGGAAAAGAATAAAACTATATGCATTTAAGGGTTCTCTCTTGCCTGCTTCTCCAAAAGTTTTGCTAATAGAACTTATATGAAAAATGACTTTCTTTGTTATTTATTTCATCTTTTTGCATTATCATTTCCTAAATTCACCTAGCTTAAATTCATTAGTCTACAGATGGTACTTTTCGCAGTTCACTATTGGGTTTAGTCTTAGTTACAATATCAAGCTGATTTGATGCTATGACAAATTCATTTAGAATAAAAATACGCATTCACGAGGATTTGACAATGCTTTCCGTATGTACATTAATCAATCAGATAAACGAAATTATAACCAGTAACTTGATTTTTGGAAGCTTGTAGAATTGGAAAATAAGAAGCTGAGTGAAAAACTGATGGGCAACTAAATCTAGGCAAAACATTGCTAATTAAATAAAAGCTTCTTGTTACTCATGGAACTAGAAGAAGTTGTGAGTATTGAGCAGGCATGTATACTCCTTAATCTTCCCAATTTGATGCTAATGATGCCATTTGCTTGCAATGAGTCATTTCCTTCTTGAGTTTCACGTGTCCAAAGGGTTTCCATTCAAGAGGCTGAAATCTTCTTGCAACTGAATGATAATCAGGTTATAAGTTGATTTTTGGTATTTTTGTTTCCTATTTTTCTTGGCCAGGGCTTTCTTGGTCTAAGTGGAGCAGTTCTAATACAAGTGTATCAGACATTATTCAAGGGTAGTCCAAGCACCTTTCTGCTGATGCTCGCATTGTTGCTGATGCTACTCACTCTTTTGCTCATGTGTTTGGTAAGGATACATCCTACAATTACCGTAGATGAGAAGAAACATTTGAATGGTTTCTCAGTGATTGCTCTGGCTGCTGCAGCTTATCTCTTGATCTTAATAATCTTGGAGAACATCGTAACTTTTCCATTGTGGGCACGTCTTTTTACATTTGCAGTTCTTCTCCTTCTACTTTCTTCACCTCTTAAAATTGCAATTTCAGCTCAAAGAGAGGATTCACAAAGATTATCCGCAACAACCTCTGTAGTAAGAACCCCATTAATTGATCACAGTGAGCCTGCTGAGCTCACTGTAAAAGAGGAGCTGACAGCGAGTAACATGCCACATGTAGGAGAAGAAATGAATCTCTTGCAAGCCACAAGTACCCTTAACTTCTGGTTGTTGTTCATAGCGATAATGTGTGGCATGGGATCTGGACTGGCCACAATAAATAACATTAGCTAAATTGGAGAATCTCCCCAGTACACAACCGTGGAAATCAACACTTTGGTCTCTTTATGGAGTATATGGAATTTTCTTGGTCGTTTCGGAGGAGGATACATATCAGATATCTTCCTGCACACAAGAGGCTGGGCAAGGCCAGTGTTCATGACACTAATGCTAGCAATCATGACTGCCGGCCATGTGATCATCGCTTCTGGCTTTCCTGGGAATTTGTACACGGGCTCAGTGATAGTCGGTGTATGTTATGGTTCGCTGTGGTCACTGATGCCAACAATTTCTTCTGAAATTTTTGGAGTGCGGCACATGGGTACTATCTTCAACACCATTGCTATAGCTAGTCCGATAGGATCTTATGTGCTCTCCGTAAGAGTGATTGGCTGTATATACGATAAGGAAGCATCAGGAGAAGGGAATTCATGCACCGGAACTCAATGCTTCATGCTGTCGTTCTTCATCTTTGCATCTGTCACTCTTTTTGGTTTCCTGATTTCCTTGATACTGGTTTTCCGGACATGGAGGTTCTATGAACTCGTTCTTCTCAGACGTTTACATCATTCGGCAACACAATGACATGGAAATATGGCGCTCCAGACGTGAAGTGAGGCCAAGCATACCTGTTACCTGCAATTGGGTTGGGGGGTGGATTTTTGTTCCGGTGCTTGCGTGCATGTCAGCATTCTTTAAGAAAGAGAGGTGAAATAACTCAAATAAGCTAAATAGCATTTCTGTGGATCCTCATTAGATTTTATTTTTTTTTTTGTTTTTTTGGAGAGTATACAAACCCTAAAGAAGAGATGACAACCCATCTCTGAAGAAGGTAAAAACCTGAAGGGAAGATAAACCCCAACAGAGGAAACCTAAAACTGCATTCTTACACCTGCATCAAAACACCAACAGACCTCTCTCTAAAAAACAATTATCTCTGCCTTCTTTCTAAAGACCAAAGTCTGACAGACAGTCACCATGGCTGCCCCACCGTGCTTCCGCGCCCGTGAGGTAGCCTCTCCGGCGAGTAGTCTATAATTTCCATGTTTTCGTCTTGTGTGGTGCTAGCCTTAAGGCTTGATCAGTGGGTGGCTGGCAATGAAAGGCACTACAAGAAACAGTGCCTTTAGCGACCGTGCCTGGCAGTCGCTAAAGGTGGCAACGCGGTCGCTAAAGGGTTTTAGCGACCGCGTTAGGGCGGTCGCTATAGCCCAGGTCGCTAAATTTTAGCGACCGCATTTAAAATTCAGTCGCTAAATTTAGCGACCGCGTTGACTATATTTAGCGACTGCATAAGGCGGTCGCTAAATGTTTTTTAATTTAAAATTTTTCTTTTTTTCATATTTTTTATTAAATTATATTATATATTTAGCGACCGAAATAGCGACCGCAACTGGCGGTCGCTAAATAATTAAAATATTTTTTTAATTTTTTATTATTTTTTAAAAAAAATAATAAAAATATTTAGCGACCGCACTTATTTAAGTTAGCGACCACAAATGTCGGTCGCTAAATAATTTAAAATTTTTTTAAATATTAAAATTAGCGACCGCTTTGTTTTATTTAGCGACCGTATATTGCAGTCGCAAAACCTGGCTTTGCAAAAAAAAAAAATTGCAGGTCAAATAACCGGTCCAAAACCTGTCGCAGAACTAATATCAATTCACATTCAATCCAATCGATCCAAAAACCGATTTAACCTCGGTTGAAACGATTTTGAATGAATGCGTTGAAAGCTTTCAACGCATTCATTCAAAACTGTTTTAACCCCCTGTCCCGCATTCATTCAAACAGCTGCTCGCATTCATCAAAATATAAATAAACGTTAACATATGCATTAAAATAATAGAATTCATACAGTTAAGTACCGACGATCAATTCAAAACAAGAGCATAACATTCATTGCATAAATCAAACCAAACCCCTATCTAAATCACTCGTCGGCAGAACAACCAGCCCTGTCATCATCTTCTTCATTCCTCGATGGCACGTTCGATCCAACAACATCTTCATCGCCCCGGGAGTCACCGGCACTAGGATCATCGGTATCGCCCTGCACGAAGCCATACAAATGATTCAACATCATATATCAAATCAAGATCACATATAGAGCACAAAATACATAAGTAATTGAAAAAAATTGTATTACATGTAGTTTGGGGTCCTTCATAATTATGTAACCGTCACCCAGCAGCATCCGCATGCGTGCATCAAACATTGTGTTGAAGCACTCTACCAACGTCGCAGCTGCCGCTTTTGCCTGAGAACCGGTACAACTGGTCTCGCTTCTCACTAGATCTGATTGGAGATGGTGAGCTCTCGATAAGTCTTCGATCTCGATCGATCTTGGTAGATCCAAACAAATCTGCCCATTTCGTCTTCTTTTGCACCTTTCGCTGGAGGTGATCGGATCTTCGTCGGCGGTGATCAGAATTAAGCCGGGCTGCTTGAACGACATTTCTAAAAACTCCTTCAATTTTATGTTTTTCATTCTTATCTGTTCCCTAATGTACAGTGGTGGAATTGGGATTTGTGGTTGGTTGTGATATCTTTGGTAGTTGTAGGAGGGCTTGATTTAGAGGGGGCTTAGCCATGGTTATGGTTTGTTTGGTGGATCCTGGGGGTCGTGGCGGGTAGGGGGGATAAGGTCTCGGGGGTAGGGGTGGGGTGCGTTTTGTTGGGAGAAGGGGGGATTTGAGGCCTTGGGTAGCGGGGCGGGGGAGATCTGTATGGGGTTCAGGGCAATCTGTTCGGGGGGGGGGGGGGGGGTGAGGGCTCCTTTCGGTGACTCAGCGTCCTGTGTCTACCATGATATGTTGTGGGTGAGTAGTGTTTTCTCCGCCCTGTCTCTTGAAAGTTGGTTCGGATTTGAGAAAAGGACAGTCGAAGAATACAAATTATGGTGTTGACGATGTTGGTGGTGTGTTACACCTTGTTTAACTGTTTACTCACCTTTGGGTAGTGCGGTTCCCGTTGTCTGATCTATTGCTACCACGTTGTACTTTTGCTTTATTACTTTTATGTTTCTTTTCTTATGGTTTGCTAGTCCTGTAGATTGTGCAAGTTACTTTAAGTTGAGTTAAAGTGTCGGATTTGCTCTACTTTAGTTCAATTGTAATGTGCATAAGTTTATGAGAGTAGTTGTTAAAATTATTGTGTACACAGAGTCACGGGTTTATTGTGACCGTTATGCCGTTTGGCGAATGTAATTGCTGCAAAAGCACTTTATCAATGCTATTCTCGATCTTTATAAAAAAAAAAACCAATAGACAAAACCCTCAAAACCCTACAACAAAACACCTCAAGGAGATCGTCTTGGCCAAAATCCAAAACAAGAAAGAGAACCTCAGGATGATTCACACCACACTTGTTAAACACAAAGCTTGGATCGAACAGCAAAAGAGGCCAAGGCTGAAGAGAGGGACAACGTACACTTCCTCCTTTCCTTAGGCGATATGCAGCGAATGCAGACTCCTGCATGCAGTTAGAAGATAATGCACACAAAAATGCTGCAAAGTCCAAAGTCCTTTTTTCCTTAATTTCCATCTACAGTAATTTCTTTCTCAGCATCAAACCCCTCAATTAAAGCCCCAAAGGGATGCCAATCACGGTTTAGTAAAGTCAAACCAATCCCAAATTTCCAATCTAAAGAAGACCCATCATTGAGATAGCACAAAAAAACGAAAGCACCGCAGTCATACATTCAGAATATAGAAAAGAAGATGAGGCGTGGAGGAGGATAAAAATTAATAAAGCAGTCAATTTTCTCCTCTATGAGCAAGCGGTTCCTGTTCAGAGTCCTTCTGAGACTACGTCGAAATAAATTAGTCTTGGTAACTAGACCCAGATGAATGCGACTCTTAATCAAAATTTGTGAAGATGAAAAGTCTTCACGTTGGTAGATTAAAGAATTTCGACCCAGCCAAATTGACCAGAAGGGAACTGTAATGGAAATGATAGTCCACAAGTCATTGTTATTCTTGAAAATAGGTTTATCTAACCAAGTGTTGAACCAAGTATGAACAGAGACAGCAGGGGTACTATTTTATAGGGAGAAAATTGTCCTAAAGTTGACAAATATTGGGGCAATCAACAAAGAGATGTTCATGAGTCTCAGAAGCAAGTAAACACGAAGGACAACGATCTAAAACAGGACAGTGGCGTTTCAGGAGTTTCGAGGATCGAGGCAATTGTCTATGAAAAAACTACCAGATGAAAATTGTTATTTTCTCAGGAAGAGAAAGTTTCCAAAGTTTGCCCCAGAGCTGAGGAGGCATCAGAAGAGCACTATGGGAAGCGATAAAGTGCTTATGAGTCAACCAATATTAAAGAGAGCAACTGAGAAAACATTCCCCTTAACAAAAGAGAAGAAATACTTGTAGTTGGAGAATTTGGGAAACGATATCTATAAGAAAAGTCTGAAAAAGTACTTCCAAATTCCAAAGTAAAGAGTGGGGAACAAACAGATCTGTGAGAGCAGCCAAGTAGCATTAACAGAGTTACCATAAACTTGCAAACAATCAGGAGAGACAGAAGGTAACCACCAATCCATCCAAACCGAGATTGATCGCCCATCATCAATATGCCACTGCAAGCCCTACTTGAGAATACGCTGTACTTGAGAATACGCTGTCCAACCAAAACACTATGCCAGATCTCAGAGCAAGTGCGCGGCGGATGCATTTGGAGAAAGTCAAGCCGATCAAAATAACAACCTTTAAGGACTCGACTTAAAAGACTTTGTGAGTTAGCCCAAATTTTCCAAGCTTGTTTAGTAAGAAAGGATTGATTAAACTTGGAAAAATCTCCAAAACCAAGACCACCAAGCTTTTTCGATAAACACAAAGAAGGCCAAGCAATCCAGTGAATAGATTTGCGAGTCACCTCCCTAGACCACCAAAACTGAGCTAGAATTTGGTTGAGTTGATTACAAACAGCAGTCGGGAATTTATACACAGACATGTAGTTCACCAGGAGGGAAGAAAGGACAGACTAAATAAGCATAGCACGCCTCGCTTTATTTAACATGAGACCTAACCAATGAGCACATCGATCTTGAACACGGTTCCCTAAGCCCCCAAAAAATCTCCTTTTTTTGAGAAACCACATCTAGTTAAATTCCTAAATATTTACCAAATTCCAATGAGGAAGAGAATTCAAACCCAACTTCAATCAAATAACGAGTCTCAGGAGTAGCATTGGGAGTAATAACCAGAGTAGACTTAGTCCAGTTAATCTTTTGTCCTGAAATTAAATAGTAGTCCCTCAAGACCTGTTTAACCACCATAATATCAGAGGAGACATCTTTCCTAAGCTTCAAAATAAATAGATGTCATTAGCATACATGAGATGAGAAGCAAGTGGTGAGCGTCTCGAGGCCTTAATGCCTTGTAATTTCCCATTCTGTTCAACTTGAAGCAAACTCAAAGAAAGGATTTTCGCACCTAGGATAAAGAGAAAAAGGAGATAGGGGGTCTCCTTGTCTAATACCACAAGAAGGGTAAAAAAGGAAGTAGGTGCCCCATTGATCAAAATAGGGTAAATAATAAATGAAAAACATTGAGTCATCACGGTAATCCAAAAAACACGGAAACCAAAGCCTTCAAGAACCCTTTGGGGAAAGATCCAATCTAACCGGTCAAAGGCCTTACTCATATTCAGCTTAAGAGCTACCAATACAATCCCCCCTTTCTTACAATTGAACACATAATCAAGACACCGACCCTGAACAAAAGCATTCTGAAATAGGGAGATCAGAGTACTCTTAAGAGGCTTCAACTGATTGACCAAGACTTTAGAAATGATTTTATAAACTACGTTACACAAACTAATGCGCTTGAAGTCCACAACTGTCTCGGGGACATTAATTTTTTGAATAATTGAAATATAAGTACAATTCACTTCACGAAGCATCTTGTTAGAATGAAGGAAGGATAGAATATCATAAGTCACTAAAGGTCCCATAATGTCCCAGCAACACTTAAAGACAAGAGCTGGAAATCCATCCGGCCCCGGAGCTTTCAAATCCCCCTGCTGAAACACCACTCTTTTGATTTGATCGAGGAAAAGGAAGGACAAGAAAGAGAGGCAAAAACCTAGGAACCATGAATCAACCGACTCAGATGGTCAAAGCAAATCCTGGAAAAAGGTAACTAAGTGGGCGAATAATATCTGAATCCATTAGAAGCAAACCCTGGCGGTCTTTTAGGGAGTTAATTTGATTTCTCTGATGTTGAATGATAGTCGAGGAGTGAAAAAGTTTGGTATTTTGATCACCAAAATTTAACCAAGTGAGCTTAAAGTGCTGGCTCCAAAATACTTCTTCGCAGGTTAACAGAGAATTCAACCGACAATGATTAGTATAATCCACAACTCGAGCCTCCTCAGAATCAAAAACCAACAATGAGTTTGTAACAAGTTCTTTTGAAGATCCTAAATCTGATTACTCAGATTCCTGAAGGACCTTACTCCAAGCACGTAAATGAATAGATAAAGAACTTAACCTTCGCATCAGTTCTTTCTTGAAATTTCCTTAGATAGTTTAATACAGTTCTTTCTTGAAATTTCCTTGTGGAAAGTAATTTGATGATATAGAGAAGTGACAACACAAAATTTAAAAACTAATTTAAACTACAATGACTATAGGATATTGCAAAAAAATTGCCAGATTTAATATTGTACTTATTTAATGATGGGAACATTGTATTGTTGATCAGAGACAATCAGAGCAGGAAAATATTCTTGCACATCCCTGGGTTTTTTTTTTTTTTTACTTTTTGAAAAAAAATAAAAGTAAACCTCTTTTGGTTTACATTTCTCCCAACAAGAGACTGTGCATGGTTAGGAGCTTTGTTTTGAGTTTTTCTTTTATTATTTTCTTTTCTTATCTTTCTTCATTCAGCCCTTTCATATTAGCTTTCTTCTCTAATTAAACTCCTCTGACCACCACCATCGTCATCAAACTCATAACACCACCACAATCAATTCACTGTCCCTCTGTTACCACCATGAATAGATCCATCGTTGACTCTTCATCGACACCCCATTACATCATGACTTGTGCCACAGTTGGTGCAAATATGTGGGTAGCAGACAGTGGTGAGGTGGCGGCAATGGGAAGGAGGGGATCAATAGAGTTGGCCCAGACATGTAGATAGCAAACCATGGTGGGATGGGGGCGACAACACGCAGGGGATTGACAAAGTTGGCACAAATCTATTGGTGGCGAACTGTGGTAAGGGGCGTAACGACATGTAAGGGATTTACAAAGTTGGCTCAAATATGTGGGTCATAGACAATGATAAGGTGGCGGCGATAACAAGTTTAGATCAGGTGGGCAACGGCGACAAGTTTAGATAAGATATGGTGGTGGTAGTGGATTATCTGGAAAAGTGGCTGAGTCTGGTGGTGGTGGTGGGCTGGGGAGTGAATGGTCAATGTGGTGAAAATGATGAAATGAGAAATGACTTTTTTTTAAATGTGATTTTAAAATAAAGGGATAATTACAACAAAGTCCGTGAGGTTAGGGTGAAAAAACGGTCAAGGATACTAAGTTTAAAAATGTAACACACAATGACAAAAAACTTTGAAAATGTAACAGCTCTGTCCTACTGTCATTGATCCATTAAAAAATCATACACTTATGCCGATGTCATCGATATGTATTTCTAAAATGCCAATACTAACCTTGATATACACTATACAATTCAAAACCCTAATTTCCAAATTAGGGTTTCAAAACTCTAATTTTTAACTTTTCTCATTCTTAAAGTCATCTCCCCTACCCAGCCACCGCCCCTCCCTCTCCCTACCCTATCGGTGCCTTCCCTTCCCCCACTCCGCTATCGCCACCTTCCTTTCCCCCACTCCGCTATCGCCACCTTCCTTTCCCCCAACCCTTCTGTCGCCCCCTTCTTTCCCCCCAAACTTGCTGCCCCTAAACCAGATGGCAGCGGTGGCGTCACCATCTCTGTCCTTGGATCTTTGCTGTATGCCAAGCTTGTCATCGCGGTGGTGGCCAAGGTTAAAGTGGTGTCGTCTATCTTTAGCGTTTCGACCCAACATCCGCCATTAAAGTGAGACAGAGAGGGGCTTTGAGAAATTAGCTGCAAAGAAGGGAGAGATAGTATGAGAAATAGGTGGAGATGGTGGTGCAATGAAGATCGCGCAGTGGACTTGGGCTTGTACAGAGAGGCGAGATCCCTGTGGTTACGTGTGTTGTGGGTAGTGGAAGCTATAAGCGGCGGTCGGGGTTGGCCGGCTTCCAATGGCAGTGGGCATGATTTGGGTTTGGAACTCTAATTAAGGGGTTCCTAATGGTATTTCAAAAAATTTCTTTCAAATTCAGGGAAAATTAGGTCTTTTTGTCAAAACTGTTATGTGCTTTCGTATTTTGTTTGTTCAATAGACATAAGTGTAATTTGTCCAAACTAATGGACAAGCCCGTACTTTTACCCTAACCTCGGAGACTTTGCTGTAATTATCCTTAGAATAAAGTTTGAAGGTTGTATCTAAAAAAAAAACACAAACTGAAAAGCTAAGATCCAAATTAGAGTTCTCAAACACAAGCTTACTAGTATTAAAAAATTAAGGGGAAAATATTAAGCTACCTACTAAACATCATATTTTTTCAGTTTTTTAAACCAAAGGAAAAAAACTGAAAATAAAAACTCTGTCAAACGCCACCTAATCTACTTTCCAGGACCTCCTCAAAAATGAACCAACGGTTTTGGAGTCCGGCCTATTTGATCTAATTCACGTGAAAAGAGAGTAATACCAAGTTATAACTTATGTGATGAATTTAAAGTACTAACTTGACAGTATTACCGTAAACATTCTAAATAAAAATATTCTAATAGACATAAGTAACATTTTTTTCTTGAGTAATTTATTCAAATGACATGAGCTCATAATGAATCTACTTGCAAGATGCAAACATTGTAGCCACAGGAGTTGTTTCTAATTTATTTATTAATTGGTCAAAAAGTCCCTTTTATTCAATCAAGTACAAACATACACAACTCAACAATTATTTACAATCCCTTAATGCCCAATTAGGCCATATCTATGTTCATGTTAGTCATTCTGGTTCTCTTATAGACACTATCCTTGATTCAATTCCCAAGCCTGGCAAAGTTCTTGATTTCTTGATGTGTTAACAATCTTCTTGCAGTTATAAACTCTGTAACTAATCCCCTGTTTGACCACATACATGCATCCTTGAGCATTAGTTTGCTTCTTTTCAGAAATCCTTGCATTCTTTTCCTGTCATATTCCATAAACCACTGAAGTTACTGTCAGTTTCTCAAGTTTTGCTTTAAAACTTTTACCTCTAAAGTCTCTTGCTAATTGATACACAATTGAGGCCATGACAGCAGTGGAACTGTCACCATCATTCTTTCAAGAGCAAGCTGCCAGATTTCGTTTGCAAAAAGGCATTGAGCAAATAAATGGTTTTCATTCTCTTTATCCTGAGAGCATAGCACACAATTATCATCTTGGATCACATTCCAAGCTTAAAGCTTTACCCTAGTTTTGAGTCCACCCTTTGCATAAGAGCTATAATATTAGTGAGCACCTAGGATTGCGCCTAATAAACCATATAAGCTTCCACACTGCATCAACATTTGCTCCGGTTCTTATCCCTTCCCTTTGCATAAGAGCCATAATATCAGTGAGCACCTACTAATGCGCCCAATAAACCATATAAGCTTCCACACTACATCAACATTTGCTCCAGTTCTTATCCCTTCCCATGCACTCTTTATAGTAAAATTACCTTAAGATTTAAGGACCGAGTAACTTTGTTAGGCACTTCAGTGTTGGGTTGGGGTAGTGACTGCAGTATTGAGTTGATAGCTCTTTAATCAATTGATTCGTTCACCAACATTGTCAAGTCATTACCTTGGATAACGTCACTGACTTTAGCATTATAGCTCAAACCTGAGTCATATATGACTCTTAGACCAAAAATGTCCCGCTGTAGTCAAGTGTTTCTTCCATTTTCCACTTTGTATTGTATGTACTGACAGAATTGGTCTCTTATCTTTAATATTTTACACCATGTCCAAGATAACACCACAGGTGGTTTGTAAGTCCATAGGTGTTTCTCTTTAATTATGTAAACATGGCACCATTTAACCCAGAGTTAATCCTTCTTAGAAGTCAATTCCCACAGATGTTTCGCTATTGCTGCTCTATTCCATTCCTCCAACCTCTTCATGCCCAATCCTCCTTCTCTTTTTGGAAGACATACATCCTTCCAAGCTACTTTTGTTCTGGTACATCTTACATCATGGCCATGCCATATAAATGCTCTAATTTTCTTCTCTATTTGTCTTATAATCCTCTTAGGAAGTATGAAAATAGAGCACCAATAGACTTGCATGCTGCATAAGATAGATAAAACTAGTTGCAATCTTCCTGCATATGAGAGGAGTTGTCTAACTTAAAATTTTCTTAGTGATCTTTTCCACCAGGCCTTCATAGTCTTTATAATGTAGCTTTATTGAGATCAGAGGGACACCAAGGTAGGTTCCTAGAAATTTACCTACTGGTATGCTTTACTATCACATCCAAAGTCACAACAGTTATTGTGCTTACACCTGACAGAAAAAGTGGAGCTTTTTGCCATTTAGAGGATAAATCAGATAATAATTGGAATTCATCCAAGGCTTGTTTAATCAATCAGATGGTTGATATACCAGCTAGGCTTAAACATAAATAAGTCATTTCCAAAACTTAGATGAAGAATCTGCAATTCCTTACACCTGCGATGATACACAAAGTCTTGACGATTGGCATAGCTGGTCATAAGACAGGCGAACGATTGCATTTCCAGTAAAAAGACATAAGAAGGTATTGGATCTCCTTGTCTTAGGCCCTTAGAGCTTTCAAAGTAGCCATCCACATTCCCATTTAGATTTATTGAAAATCTGACAGTTGAAACACGTTGAATAATACAGGCCACAAAGAGGGGAGGAAAGTGCATGGTTTCCATGACAATCTTGAGAAAATCCCACTATAGAGAAAGTCATAAGCTTTATGTAAGTCAATCTTCATGACACATCGAGGCAACCTTCCTTCTCTGTGATAATTGTTCATTAATTCTTGCATAAGGAGAATATTATCTGCTATATATATGTTTTTGTTGGCCACAATGATGACTAATTAACTAATTAGATAAGACAAAACATTCTTGATTCTAGCACACAAGATCTTAGATACACATTTGTATATCACATTACAACAGGCTATTGGCCTGAAGTCCTTCATTGTGTTGGGACTTTGAATCTTAGGTATTAGTAGACAGTGCTATTGAAGAACTTGATGCCCTTGTTTCTGTTCAACATTTCCATCACTGCATCTGTCACTAATCTGCCAACAATATGCCAATTTTAATCTGCCAAACAATATGCCCTTGTTTCTAATTTCTTTTCTTCCCTCAAGATAAATATGACAACAATCCTCCCCTTGTTGCCCTACCATCCATCCACACTTCCCCACCAATCCGATACCCAAGGACATCATTAAATTAGGGTGTCTACAACTTTAATTTTTATGCCTCCCATTATCGTATTTATATGTTACAAAGAAATTTTATGCAACACTGTGGGTACAAGAGGAAAGAGAATATTTAAACCAAAGTTTCAACTCTCACTTTGTCGTATTAAAATTTATATGTATGTCATCAACATTTTGAACTAATTATGTTCCTCAGGAAATTAACATCGCTTTTCAAAAGTCAAAAGAACAAAGAGCTTTCTTCCTAGTAAAAAAAAGAACCCTTCAATTTTTTCCTCTCCGCTAGACTTATTTCCCTTTTACTAAAAAACAGAATGCATAGTATTACATCAATTTGCAACTACTAACATCGATAATAGTCGTTAACTTCTATACACGGAATTCATCTTATCCATATGACATCACAAATCAATAGTAACAGTAATCATCATGATGCATTTTTTTGGAGCTTAATGGTAAATAAATATAATGTGATAAAAAATAGTGAGATTAATGAGATAAAGAGAAATATCTCGTTTATCACAATTTGCTGGCATTCGAGGTCCTTCTCTAGAAAGCAAGTGTGACTGCCAGGAAGCAACAACGAATACACAGCTTATTGTCACAAAACGAACTTTTTTCCTTAGTCGGACTGTGCGGCACTTAGCTATCAAGCCCCTTGCTCGTGCTAAGTCAGCCTTTCACTTGGGCTGGGCGATGTTAGAAGCTTAACGAACAAAAAAGGACACACGAGAATTTGGGAGAATGTATGCTTTGTATTACTTGGAGAATGCTTGTGTACAAGATTGCTTGAGTCTCTTAGCCAAGGGAGGCCTCGGCTATTTATACTAGTCCACCCTTCAACAAACGGTAGAGATACATTTGATTCTACGGTTCGTATTCCATCTCTAGAAATCTCTCTCACAATATCTAAATATTTACAAGATTCCTTACCATTCTAGAAACTATCTAGAACTACGTCTTATGTACAAGAAGAATATATAATATTCTGGAGATCTAGCCCGTTCATCGCCTCGTAAGCGTCCATTAGGCATCTGCATGGCGTTTCTTCTAAAATTAGCCAGTGTGGGACATTCTCTCCACCTAATCTCGCGATGCCCTCATTGCAACCTCTTCACAATACCAGTCAACAACGTCTTAGAACTGCCAAAGATCGTCCGCTCGTTACCATGTTGCTTCTCTCTCTGGCAATCCCTTCCATTTCACCAAGTAATGCCACGTCGGTGGAATTCCTCGCCTCCACTCTAGCGCATCGCTAACCACATATTTGGCCTCCTTGTCATAGGACTTCACCATGGCTGTTGGTGCTCTATGACTCTCTCCACAACTTGGGTCTTCCTTGTCGTTATAATGAGGTTTTAGTGAGCTTACATGGAAGGTCGGGCGAATCTTCAACCTTGGCGACAACTCCAACCGATAAGACATTTTCCCAACTTTTGCGATGATGGAAAATGGTCCCTTGTACCTTCGGATTAGCCCTTTGTGTACCTTCCTTAGGGTCTTGTTGTGAAAACAGCTTCACCATCACCATGACCCCAAGGTTATACTAATCCACCGCTGTCTCTTGTCTGCCCACTTATTCATCTTGCACACGGCCTTGTTGAGGTAAGAGCGCGCCATATCCACTTGCTCGTTCCATGATCTAGCCACTTGCATTGCCAAAGGACTTCTCCCCTTGTAGTCGCCCGCCAATGCGAGGGGAGTGAGCGAATGTTGCCCTATGGAAATCTCGGAAGGACTTTGGTTCGTGGCCTCACTCCTCATCAAGTTGTACAAAAATTGTGCCACATCCAAGAGTCTCGCCCAATCCGTCTGGTTGGCACTAACAAAGTGCCCCAAGTAACACTCAGGTAAGGCATTCACCTACTTCGTCTGTCCATCCGTTTGGGGGTAAAAGCTTGTCGAGAAGTGTAACTCCGAGCCAAAGAGTTTGAACAACTCCGTCCAAAACTTACCCATAAACCTTGGATTTTGATCGTTCACTATAATCTTCGGTAGCCCCCAATATACTTCACAACCTGCTTTAAGAATAACCGAGCTGCATCTTTCGCCGTGCAATTGGTTTGGGCTGCTACAAGCATTGCGTACTTGGAAAACCGGTCCACCACAACCATAATCGAGCCACATCCCTCCGAATTTGGTAAGCATGTAATGAAGTCCATGCTTACACTTTCCCATGGGTGTGCGAGGATAGGCAACGGCTCGAGCAATCCCGCCGGTAGTTGGTTCTCCACCTTGTCTTGTTGGCACACAAGACAAGTCCTCACGTACACTTCCACTTCCACTTCATACTTCATTTGGGGCCAATAGTATGACGCCTCCACCAAGGCGTATGTCTGTCGTTGCCCCTGATGGCCTGCCCATAGAGTGTCGTGGCACTCTCAGATGATCGTCCTCTTCTATTTGTTCCATTTAGGAACATACACCCATCGCCCTTTTGTGTAGAGTAGGTCGTCTTCCACCCAAAACTGTTGGGTTTGACCATTCTCCGCAAGCTTGAGTAGGTCATTGGCTAAGGGGTCATTTTCTATTCCTTCCTGATTTCATCTAAGATATCCCCATTCGCCTTAGAAATTGCCGCCAATTCTACCTTTCGACTGAAGGCATCCGCTACCAAGTTAGCCTTGCCCGGTTTGTATTCCATCACGTGGTCAAACTCGGCCAAGAAATCTTGCCATCTAACTTGCTTCAGACTTAACTTATGTTGTGATTGGAAGTAGCTAGTAGCTATATTGTCGATCTTGATCACGAACTGACTCCCCAACAGGTAGTGCCTCCAAGTGCGTAGGCAATGAAGCACCACGGTCATCTCTTTTCCTTGTACCGTGTACCTCCGCTCGGTGTCATTTAGCCTGCGGCTTTCAAATGCTATTGGATGTCCTTTTTGCATCAACACCCCTCCAATAGCAAAATCGCATGCATCCTTTTGCACTTTGAACACCTTCGTATGGTCGGGAAGAGCTAGAACGGCTCTTTCGTCACTGCCTCCTTCAACCCCTCAAAGGCAGTTTGGCACCTCTTGGACCACTCCCACGTTTTTCCCTTCTTAAGTAGGTCCATTAACGGGGCTACCTTGGCTGAGTAGCCCTTGATAAACCATCGATAATAGTTAGCTAGGCCAAGAAATGACCGTAGCTCGGAGACCTTTGTGGGCGTCTCCTACTCTTTGATCGCCTTCACCTTTTCCTCATCCATTCTTAGCGTTCCGCCCTTGATTATATGAACTAGGAAGTGCACCTCTTTCTTGGCGAACAAGCATTTTTCTCGCTTGACATATAGCTCGTTCTCTTGCAACACTCGAACACTGTCTTATGATGCTCCACGTGCTCCTCCAAGGTGTTGCTATGTACCACGATGTCGTCGAGATATACCACCATGAACCGATCAAGGTAAAGATGTAATATCTTGTTCATAAGTGTGCAAAACATGGCTGGGGCATTGGTCAAGCCGAATGGCATGGCCAAGAACTCGAATGCTCCATATCTCGTCACACATGTGGTCTTGGACTCATCTCATTCGACAATGCGAACTTGATAATAACTCGGCCTAAGATCCAATTTGGTGAAGAACTTGGCCCTCCCAAGCTGGTCGAAAAGATCCACGATCAATTGTATCGAATATTTATTCTTCACCGTTAACTTGTTGAGCGCCCAATAGTCAATACACATCCGTAATGAACCGTCGTGCTTCTTTTGGAATAAGACTGGTGCTCCATATGGTGCTTTAGAAGGTTGGATATACCCCGCCTCCCTTAGCTCAGTCAATTGTCTCTGCAACTCCTCTAATTCTGGTCGTGTCATTCTATAAGGTGCCATCGATGGTGGCTTGGCCCCTGGCTCAAGCTCGATTTGATGGTCCACCTCCCTCCTAGGTGGAAGCCACTTTGGTAACATTACGTCCTTGATCGCCTCAAGGACCTCCTCGATTTCCCTCGATAGTGGCTCGGTTGATATCCCCACATTGTCTTCCATATTTAGGGCTGCCAAGTAGGTTGCCTTTCCTTTCTTGACTCCCTTCACGAGTTCCATTGCAGACAGATGCATGGACGATAGGCTATTGGCACTAGAAGTCCCCGTGGACATAGGCACCACACATGACGCTCCCTTCTCCATGATATGCACCGCATTGCTGTAAGGCGACACCAAGGCATTCATTTGCCGCAAGAAGTCAAGGCCTATCATGACCTTGAAGTCATCCATTGGGGCCACTGAGAAACCCACTAAGCCCCTCCACGCACCAAGGCACATCTCTACTTGTCTTGACGTGCCTTGTAGAGCTTCGCATCGATGTTGACGGATTTTAGCCATCCTCTGCCACTAACCACTTTGAGGCCTAGCCACGTGGCCTTTTCCCTTGTCACGAAATTATGGGTTGCCCCGTATTGACCATCACTTGTGTGGGCTTCCCATTCAATTTAGCTTCCACGTAGAGTAACCCGTGGCCCATCGAGGCTTGTCCCTCCCCCGTAGGGACCTTCGCCACAGCTTTGGCATGTAGAGCATTAAGGATTTGGAGCAAGCCCATGTGATAGCTTCCTTCTCGGACTCTTCCTTCTCCTCGACCAAGGCATTCAGCTTGCCCTGTCATGGGCAATCCCATGCCCAATGCGGCCCTCGGCAGAAAAAACATTTGTCCTTAGGCTTGTTCTTAGCTCGCCGCTCTTCTAGCTTGCCATCGCCCTTGGACTTGCTCGTGCTAGCTTGATTGTTCCCTTTGTGCCACGCCTTAGGTTTGTCTCCCCCACCTTTGGTGTGGTTACCCTTCGAAGCCACTTGTGCATTTTCCCCTTTGAGGAATCCCCCACCCTTGCATACTCCATTAACAACTCTACCACCATTATGGCTTCATCAATGTCCTTCATGCTTCGGCGTTGAAGTTCTTGCTTAGCCCAATTTTAGAGGCCATCAATGAAGTTGAAGAGGAGGTCATCCCCCGTCATGTTGGGAATGTGAAGCATGAGAGTAGTAAATTCCTTCACGTAATCACTTATGCTACTCTTATGCTTCAATTCCCTTAATTTCTTCCTAGCTTCGTAGGTAACATTTTCGGGGTAGAACTGCCTCTTTTTTCTCTTTCTTAAATGAATCTCAAGTGTCTATGGTGCATATTCCCTTTTTCCATATCATTGTGCTTCCTACGCCACCATAGTGTAGCAGTGTCGGTGAGATAGAGAGTGACAGTCCTTACCTTGGCCTTTTCATCCGTGATGCTAGCACATTCGAAGTAGCGCTCCATATGCCATATGAAGTTGTCAAGCTCCTTCGCATCTCGCTTGCCACCAAATTCCTTTGGTTTTGGCGTGTCACCCTTGGACTAGGAGTGACGACGGCTCTACCCGCAATGGTCTTCTTGCACATAGCCGTTTCTTGCCTCGTCTCCTCCATGCCAACCTTAACCACGTCGAGTTGTTCTTGAACATTCGCGAACAACTCCATGAATCGAGTGTGCAGCTCATCTTGATTTGTCAAGGCCTTCTTGAGCAACTCGAGTTCCCCCAACACATGATCCTCCAAAGTTTGGAGGTTTTGCTCGACCATGCCCAAGCGGTCTTTCACATCGCCCATTGCTTCCTCCAAGATACATGCTCGTCCATCCAAAGAAGCGATCGCATTTCTCGACTTGCTTTGGCCACGACCACCCTTCTTCCCACCAGCGGGTGATAGTGGATCTCGCCTACGTTCCACAATCACATTCTCCTCGGCCACTCTGGATGCTCCAACTCTAGTATCCTTGCCTGCCATTCTTGCTCCTTGCTTTGCACGACCCCTCGTAACCAAGCTCTGATACCACCTGTCACGGAACGAACTTTTCCCTTAGTCAAACCGTGCGACACTTAGCTATCAAGCCCGTTTCTCGTGCTAAGTCAGCCTTTCACTCAAGCTAGGCGATGTTAGAAGCTTAACAAACAAAGAAGGACATATGAGAGTTTGGGAGAATATATGCTTTGTATTACTTGGAGAATGCTTGTGTACAAGATTGTTTGAGTCCCTTAGCCAAGTGAGGCTTCGCCTATTTATACTAGTCCACCTCCTTAACGGACGGTGGAGATACATTTTATCCTACAGTTCGTATTCCTTCTCTGGAAATCTCTCCCACAATATTTTGATATTTACAAGACTCCTTACCATTCTAGAAACTATCTAGAACTATTTATTATGTACAAGAAAAATATAAAATATTTTGGAGACCTTACCCGTTCATCGCCTCGTACGCGTCCTCGTCGTCCATTAGGCATGTGCACGGTGTTGCTTCTAAAATTGGCCTCCAAAATAAATGGTGCGGGACATTACGCTGCAGCACTTGTACAAGTACGACATGTCCAAATCTGCAGCAAACAAAGAGACCGAAAGCTCCAGCTGACATAAGACAATCCTTGGACGATCCAAACTCACAAATGGAAGTCCTGCTAAACGTACATGAATTCTCCTTTCTTCTGAGACCATATTCAGCATACAAATATGGCAGGATCCAAAATCACCGCCACCAGCAAGACCAACAACAAACGGATGGCCACGGTGGCGAGCATATGGATACGGTGCACCAGCGGCTCGCTCTACACCTTCCCCATCTACTCCTCCGTCCTCAAGTTCAGCCAGGGCTACGACCAGTCAACCCTTGACACCGTGACGGTCTTCAAGGACTTTGGCGCGAACACCGGGATCCTCTCCGGCGTGCTCTACTCCTCCGTGGCACCTTCCACCGCCGCCGTGAACGGTCGCGGTCGGCCGTGGGTGGTGCTGGCGGCGGGCGCGGTACAGTTCTTCGCGGGGGTACCTGCTCATGTGGCTGGCGGTTGTGGGTGTGCTTCACCGGCTGCCGGTACCGGTAGTGTGCTTGTTTATGCTTTTAGCGGTGCATGGGATGCCGTTTTTTAACACGGCGAATGTGGTGACAGCGGTTCGTAACTTTCCTAATTATAGTGGGACTGCCGTGGGGATCATGAAGGTAAATTCTTTTCTCACCAGATGATTGCGTTTCTTGGTTTGGATACTTAGCAAAAAATTTTGTGCTTCTTTGATTTACATTTGAGTAATAAACCATAAAAATGATGTACATGGCATATGTAAAAATGTGCAAAATCGGCACAACGCGGGCGTGGCACGCCAATCACGATAGGTCACGCAAGTAAAGGTTACATAAGGCAGCGCCATGGCGCCTCATGCCCACTTGATCGGTGGCCGCTCAAATCGACGCTGATCTGACCACCTGATCTGGAAGCCGGTGAGCCGCCTAGGGCACAACTCGCTGAATAGCTTAATCTGAGAAGTGTCGACGGCCACAATTAGGTGTTGTAGGACAATCATAGCCTTCTAAAAGGTTTAGGATTTCTTGGATAACATGATGAGCTTGCTTAGAGACATGGTATTCTCATAAACAATTCATGTTCCAAAGACTTGCTCTGGGTTAAGAGCAATAACTCAGAAGGATTAGAAAATGCTAATATGGCGGAAGACACCTTGGGTTTCTCATATCACTGGGAATGAGTCTAAGGACGATGGCATGAGGATGAATCTAGGGTTGATTGGGACAAGAAACCTTTTTTGCTCTGGTCAACTTGAGGTTGAGATGTCAGTTTTGTAAACCTTCACATTTGAATCTATGTGGACAACTTCGCACAAGTGCAAAGAAGCTATTCAAAAGAGCTAGAACGCAAGGTAGTCAGGTTCAAAAATGTTAAGACCAAACAGAAAACCTAAAGGATGCCCAGAATCTGTGAGAAAGTGGTGCTGAGAGAAATTTGGCAAGAACATGATAAGATTAGTGTTTTTAAAAGAAAAATTGGCTGCCCTCTGAGCATAAGAACACTTTTTAGAAAATCTTGTGGCTGAAAGAAGTGTCAAAAGAGATGGATCAGGTTTGGACAAGGGAAGAGATGTTCTCACACCAAAGCTCAAGGATTAACCACTTATTATATGGTTATGCAAGCATGCAAAATTTTCATACTTGTATCCCTTGTAGACAAAGAAATCAAAATCTCAGGTTAAAAGTGCAGATAATTTTTGGATAGACGAAAAGGAAAATTTCAATCTGCATATTCATGATTTCTTCTCGGACCTTTTCAAATCCTCTGGAGCACGGAACTTTTCTCAGGCTCTTTCCCCAGTCTCTAAAGTGATGACAAATGATAGTGCCACTCGTCATGCCGTAATGTATCAGAAGCTGAGGTGCGTAAAGCAGTTTTTTGACTGGGAACTGTAAAGAACACCAGTGACCAGACCAGATGGATATCCAGGTCTCTTTTTTCCGAAAGTATCGGGAGATTGTTAAGTGTGATGCTATAGGAGCTGTTCAGAACTTTTTTTCTGGAGAACATTGGCTAAAAGAAAGGAACAGGACCAACATCACTCTCATCCCCAAAGTCCTTCACCCCGAATCTCTGTCACAATAAGCTTGTGCGATTTCTGTTGTGAGAGGAGATCTAGAATTATGGCTGAGAGGCTGAAGTCTTTTCTTAAGGATATTATCTCCCCAAATCAAGCGGCTTTTGTTCCAAAATGCTTGATTCAAGACATTGTTACTATTACCAAAGCAACGTTTGCTTTGGGATGATTGAAAGTTTGGTCTTTCATCCTTCCTTCATTGCAGAAGACATTGGCGCCAGCCCTGTCGAAATTTGCCGGTGCACCTTTATTCCGTTCATATCCGCTACTCATAACAGGCTTTCCTTCTGTAGGAGATTTCCTAGTAGCTGTTTCCTTTGAAGTAAATTGCAGCTACTGATGAAATTTAGAATTAGACTCTTACGAGTAGTAAATAAAATTCATAATATTTTGCCATGGGACTATTCCTTTATTAATCTGTTCTAATGATTTGACGAGGGATTCTGAGATTCTCTTATTTAAGAATTAGTGTTTGGATTAGTTTATCTATTTTTTCTAATGCTCCTACCTTCTTGGATAGGGTTTTCTTGGCTTGAGTGGAGCAATATTGATACAAGTACATCAGACGATATTTCAGAACAGACCGACCTCATTCCCTCTGATGTTAGCACTGCTGCCCACTTTCAACTCTCTGTTGCTCATGTATTTTGTAAGAATCTTTGGCACAAAGGACGTAGATGAAAAAAAACACCTGGATGGTTTCTCGGCGATTGCTCTAATAGTCGCTGCTTATCTCATGGCTGTAATAATCCTAGATGACAGTTTTACTCTACCATTGTCGGCACACATCTTCATACTTGCTGTGCTTATGATATTGATAGCATCTCCCATTTGTGTGGCAATCAAGGCAAGGCATGGAGACTCCCTTAGGTTTTCAAGAACTGCTTTGATAGAAGAGAACCAACTGAGTGATGATTCAGATCAATTGGACCCAGGGACTTATGTCAGACGTGATCCTAGAGGGTATGATCAAGTGCCTGACATTGCAGATCATGAGACGGGTATTTCTGACACGACAGTGGGATGGGTAGAAAACCTGAATCTGTTGCAAGCCATGCGCACCAGTAACTTCTGGTTCTTGTTTCTTGCCATGGCATGTGGTATGGGTACAGGGCTTGCCACTTTGAATAACATGAGCCAGATAGGAGGTTCTCTTGGTTATACCAATTTTGAGACGAGCACTTTGGTATCTTTATGGAGCATTTGGAATTTCCTTGGTCGTTTTGGAGCTGGCTACATATCAGATTACTCTCTGAATGTGAAAGGATGGCCGAGGCCATCGTTCGTGGCAATCACTTTAGCAATAATGAGCGTTGGTCATTCTGTTCTGGGTTGCCTGGCGCTTTATACGCTGGTTCCGTTTTGGTGGGTGTGTGTTATGGATCACAATGGTCCTTAATGCCCACCATCGCTTCTGAGATATTTTGTGTAGGACATTTCGGAACAATATTCAACACGATTACCATTGCATGTCCAGTTGGATCTTAGATTTTCTCTGTGAGGGTGATTGGTTACATCTACGACAAAGAGGCATCGGGAAAAAGTAATACATGCACCGGAATTCACTGCTTCATGTTGTCATTTTTAGTTATGGCGTCAGCTAGTTTTCTGGGGTTTTGTTTAGCCCTGGCATTGTTCTTTCGGACAAGAACCTTCTATAAACAGGTTGTGTTCAGAAGATTACGCCATTCTGTTCGGGAGTAGAAAGAGAAAGCGTTCATGATAGGATATCAGAAGTGGTACGGTTTCTGTGCCACCCCCCCCCCCCCCCTCCCCTTTTCCCATTTGTTTTCTACATCGATTTGTAGTGTTAAATAGTCATTCAACCCATAACCATGAAGCATATGCTCTTTTCAACCAATTTGGCCACACTAGCTTCAAAGATAAAGTTCGAAGATGATTTGTTGGACTCATCGAGTCCTCCAAGAGCAAGAAATGGTACCAAGGCTTGATGTATGTTGCAACTAGCCTAATAGAATCTACTACGACCTTCAATCCTCAGTAAATCTGAGCTATGTCAAGCAGCAGGAGGAGCATAAGTGTTTTTCTTTTCCTCATGTCCATATCCTAAAGCTGTTTGGTGTTGATCGTGGGCTGCAGCGCGTGGCCTAGTAACTGTTGGTCGTTTGCGGTTTTGCGTGTGTTCTGGGTGGTGGTTTGCGGGGTTGTCTTCGGTTCTAGTGTTCAGGCTTGTTGGCTGGTTGCAAGTGCTTGGGACAGTTGGTGTTTCTCTCTTTTGTCTTTTCATTTTGTGTTTTTGGGTTGCAAGCTATAGGTAGCAGCCTACTTACTGTTTTTTGTTTTTCACTCCCATCTGATTTGTTCAGCTGTTTGTTGTATATCTTCGAATCAGGGAGGGGGGTCTTAGATCGATGATAGGGATAGTTTCAATAGGCGTTTTTCATGGTCAGTTATTTATCTTTCGATTGCAGAACCTTGGGTCTCGATTGGCACGGGATATTGGATGGGATAATGGAGTTTTGCGCTGCTATCCTAAAAAAATTTTATTCCCAAAATTGAGCCAAGGTCCTTTTACTTGTAATTTTTCTTCAATTTATTTTAATGAAAAAAGAAAGGGTACTAGGCTCCCCAGGAAGTGGAAGATGTTTTCCAAGGTTTTTGCTCCTACAGTGGCTGGTTGCCCTCCTTGTACTTGTTTGTGGCCTTGAGAAAAAATATTTTCTCTCTTAATAACATATCCATCTTTATGTTAAATTTCTATTTTGGTAAACTGAAGAAATTCTTCCTGGAAGAAACAAAGTCATATCTGCATTGGAGAAAAGTAAAAAAGCATAAACCTAAGCATAGAAAAGGAAAAAAGGCAAATTTTGGGAACTCGACTTGGATAGTCCAGTGGAATATGTTTTTCAAAAACTGGTGCTGGTGTGCAGCACAAGTGCAAGATCATACATTTGTCGTAGGTTGAACATTCCAAGATGGTAATGGGGTCGCGATAATAAGTTCGTGAAGTATCATTGAATAGCATAGTACATCGCAACATTTAAATTCTGGTGAAAGAAAAAAGGAGTAGAATCTAATTGTTCTACTGTACAATACATCACACACATCCAAAGGTAATAAGCGAAGTTAAAATTAACTCGAGGATATTGAATCAAGGCAGCCACATGGTTGCGCAGCAATGAAGGAATGAAGGCAGTAAACAATGAATGCCCCAGAAACCATTTAACCATCACAAAAGCCTTATTGCATTCGACTATCTCAACACCTCGTGGCCTAAGTCGTCAGTTCAACTGTCAAGAGCACCAAGCTCTTTCATATCCTCCAAGAATGCCATATACGAGTCATCGATACTCTGTGGCTTGGGCGCCAAAGAAGTACTAACTGGTTCTTGTTTAACAACAGTTGGAGTTGCTGCTATTGGCCTACTGGCTGTCGTCGTCATGGACGTGAGCAATGGCTTTGGTTTTGCCTTTGGGACGGCAGACTCTCTTCTCACGCGTACAGATGCCGGAACCTGTATCCGGAGTAAGAAATAGACATTAGGAAGGACGGCGAACAAATAAACTAAGTTTCACGATACAAGGACCTGCCATATTAGTTGAGCGAAACCAAATATAGAAGACTGTCTAATTTCGCAACTCCAGTGCTACTCGCTTCAGGGATGCACCATATGAACTAAACGAGGTCCTGTTCGAGTTTTACTTTTTTACACTGCATGTGTTTGCGTCTTCCAGAGCTACAGGTCGTGTGGTTTGTGGTTATGCATGGCCGCCAGGTACCAAGTAAGAAAAAAGGCTTAAATTTATATTCCAAATGTAAGATGTGTGATGTCTTCTGAGATGCGAACTCTGTGCGAAATTAGCCAAAACTCCTTGACTTTATATGATCTTGTCGACTTTGACTGAAAATATGAACAATTGGAGGGTGGAACCGGGGAGGCGCAACTAAAGAACATAACTATGGTGCTCAAGTCTCGAAAGAGATACCACCAGCACAATATCAGTTATGCTACAACAATGCAAACATATAATTGGCAAAATAGACTCACCATAGCTGTAAGTTGTGGAGTATGCTGAGCAAGAGGCCTCTTAACAACAGTAGATTGAGCGGTTTTGACATACGAGGGGTTCTGAGGGACAGGTTGTCTTGGCGCATGATCATGTGGTTGCATAGGAGGAGGGCCGGGTGGAAGTGGTGGTCTCATCATTGGAGGAGGGCCGGGTGGAGGTCCAAAAGGTGGCCTAGGAATGAGTGGGACCATCATTCCTGGGTGAGCAGATTGGCCAGGAATTCCAGGAGCAGATAATGGTGGCCGCATATCCGATGGAGGTGGCGGTGGCGGGAACCGTGAAACTCCTGGGGGCAGTACATCGGGCTGCAAATTCGGAATCACAGTTGGCACTGGAACTAAGGGCTGTTGTCTAGGAGGTGGTGGAGGGGGAACCATTTTAGGAAGTTCCTTGGATTCTGAAGGATTTTTCCCATCAGATTCAGGTGATGCACCTTCAGATTGATTACTAGCCAACTTTGATTGCAGCCCTGGTGGTGGAGGCGGTGGAGACAGCATGGAAGAGGCCTACAAAATGGACAGTGAGGAATGTTAACATTCTCTTGGATCTATAGATTTGGGTTTGGATAACCAAAGCTTCATAATCACATGCAAGAAATTTTCTTTTCTCAGGAAACATGCCCTTTAAAGGAATACTTCAAAAAACATGAATAACAAAGCCTATTTTAGTTAATTATCTCCAAAAGGAGGCCTACCTTAGTTGGTTCCCTGGTGTTTGGATCATCTGAATCGTCAACTTCATTTTTCTCCTTTTTAGTTCCATCAATGCCAGGAGGTGGCGGCTGAGCAGACTGATGGAGGGGTGGAGGTGGAGGGGGACCAGGAGGAGGCGGTGGCAAAGGTGGAGGAGGTAATGATGTACCCAGGTCTGCTACGGCAGGCTTTGGTGGCACTGGAGGTGGGGGAGGTAAAGGCAAAGATGCAGGTATGATGGAGCCATCTTCAAGCTTCACATCACCGGTATGGGGCAGAGGAGGTGGTGGAGGAGGTGGAGGAGGAACTGCTAGGCCAAGATCCTCCGACTCTGATAATGATGATGATGCAGCACCACTTGATGAAGCTTCTGATAAGGGTATTCTGGGTCCTGGAATTGCACATTAACATCAAAACAATGGAGTGAGAGCACGCATGAATGTTTGTGCTGTGTGTATGTGTGTGTCTATTTGCATGTGCGCACGAGAGAGAGAGAGAGAGAGAGAGAGAGAGAGAGAGAGAGAGAGATGTACCACACCTATTGATGACTTAAACATGGGAGGCTTTCCAGGTGGAGGAGCACCGGTAGGATTTAATGTAGGATGATAGTAAACAGAGTCCTGCATCAAAATGCTAAATGATGGGTTCATTGTTAACCGGAGAGCTCAAAATTATACCCAAAGAGAACCAAGTAAGGACTTACTTCGGGTTTTGGATGCTTGACTCTTTCTTCTTCTTCTGCAGTAGTACGTCTTCTAGGAGGTCCTAAATGACTGCAGCATAAAAACAGGCACAGTGAATGAAAAGTGAAAAGCATTTAAAAACTTCATACTACCAAATTTACCTAAAAAATTAATCTAAAAAGAGAAAGGCCTCATCACCTAAACATAACAGGTGCTTCGCCTTTTTCCCGCATTTTGTCTTCATATTCCTGCCCAAGTGGATAAAGTGACCTTAAGCAGTCGAAGCATTCGATTATACACATAATATAATTCAAAACAATAACAGAATTGATACAAATTTTAAAAACTTGCTATTGAAGATGGTTCGAAAGCAAAAATAGC
Organism: Escallonia herrerae; assembly: GCA_033070095.1. Lineage (NCBI taxonomy): Eukaryota > Viridiplantae > Streptophyta > Magnoliopsida > Escalloniales > Escalloniaceae > Escallonia > Escallonia herrerae. The sequence goes on along the minus strand of JAVXUP010003362.1, from coordinate 5,280 downwards.
GCCCTAACAGTCCAAGGTTCTGCCTATATGCAATTTAACTTCTACCAAAAAGTGGACATAGTCTAGTGAATTATTTAGTGAAACCTGATTCTCCATAACTGCAAAAAAACAGCATCCAAGATAATACTGACTTTTAACCAATACTTCTTTTGCATGAGTAGCATTTTGATGCCAATTTGATGAGTCCAGATATTTTGCCGAACTCCTAATCACCTGAATGGATCTCGCTTAACTTTGATAATGTCTAGAACTTCCATCTTGGCAGTTCTACGATCTGAAATTATGTTGCAATAAAACAAATACCCATCGCGTCAATTCAACCCCGTAAAGATATATACTTACGAATGAGTATAAAGTTAATTAAGTCACTAAATGATCTTTTGCCTTCAGTGAATCACTATAGAGCTGTACAATGAGGTAAGTACTGATTCTTAAACTACCTGATGTCTGATGTGTTGTTTGAGGTCCTGGAATTGGGATTCTTTTTCGTTTTCTCAGGGGTCGGTGCGTGGGTATTGGGTTGGGGGTAGGCGGGCACTCTATGCCTCAGTGATATTACAAATGCCAGAAAACTCAAGTTCAATGTGAAACCTGTGCAAGGGATAATGACTGGTCATTTTTATCAGGAGAAATGGATATACCAGCCACAGTATTCATCTTTGTACAGGTGGAAAATTTGAACACAGATTGCAGACGCTACACTCAAAAATATGGACCTGTACGGTAATTACAACTATGACTCCCACAAACGAGCTAGATCACAAAGGGGCGCCGACGTCCAAAGAAGTTCAGCAAATTCATTTTTAACAGAGAGAACTCAGTTTCTTCAATCAAATTACAAGTTTATAAAAGGGTGAGCACTTTGTTGTTAAAAGCTGGTAGAGTTAAATGAATTTAAATGGTAGTGTATGTATGATTTGCAATTCATTAGGGCTTTAGACCCTGCAACTTTCAATATATGCAAACATATTTTAAGTCAGGTATAGGGCATCCAAAATTCTACTTGCTCTCCTTCTAAACAGCTAAGACGGAATCATCAGCGATAATATCCGGATAACTGAAGAAATAAATGAGCATTCCTTTTGTCAGCAATAAATCATTGATCTAAGAACAGAAAATAGAATTTTAAAAAGTCCTGCACGTCAATTTTCTCTATTACCTTCCTCTTCTTAATAACAAGATGCAGTGTGTCCTCAAGTTGTCTCTTCTTGTGTTTTCTTGCTTTGTCCAGTGCACCATCTGCCTCTGCATCAAGTAATAACAGGCATATTAGGATACTGAAACAGACCGAGCAGCACAAGTGTGAACGTATTTCTGAGAGATATATGCCCAGATTCAAAGTCAAAGCAAACAGCAGGATACCAAATCCGAAAGGTATATCAATAGCTTAAAGGAATCACACAAATGGTTAGTTTCATATCATATCCTCCTTCCTAATCATAAGATGCTGCTTCACTCATTAACTGAACATTTTTTCCCCATAATTTGTACTCTGTGAAAGACAAATGATTAAAACGAGACCTCAAGTTGTGACAACATGTGAATAGGAAAGAGGCATAAATAGGTATTTCCTACAGAGCCTTATAAATAGTGTCAGCATAAGTCACTAGGACCTTTAAATACCAATACCATTATTGCCATTAGTTTTGCCCTACAAAATGGGTTCTCAACATCGACAATCAAGTACTGCCAATAGCCATATACTACTTGGATCGGCATAATGTTGGGGTAAATTGCTAAAGCTGTTAAACGAGAACAATCACTTTTCTGCAACGTATATCAGAAAGTTATACCCCACCCACCTACACAATCACCCCCTCCAGAAAAAAAGAAGCAACTTTCAGAAGTATTTTTTATTTTGGCAATACTGTTGACCTTTAAAAATATGTATGTGCAAAACGACCTTTTTATACTCAACGCTATAAGTAGAGATCTCTATGGCAGCAGTTTAAGGGAAGGACCACTTTGATCAAGCATGAGAAGGTAGACTAAATAGGCTAATAACTGAGATTTAAAGGAACATTTTAGTAACTAATTCTCTTTTTCCTGGAACGTGCAAATATACTAAAGAAAGGTTGCCATTAAGGGAGAACTCATGTACACAGGAGATGTACAAGAGCAAAAAATAAGAAAAAGCAGACCCCCAAAACTCCTAGCAAATACTATTATTCTCTAAGACCATCAATAGATAAGACAATATAAATCTAAGAAGCAGAGATGTCTGTGCCTTAGTTGCAGGAAACTCCTAATATGGTGACGTTTCTCTCTCGGAAACTCGCTTTTGCGATCCAAGTTAGGAGCTCCATGGGATCTCGTCCCAAGCTAAGATGGGAACTCGATCCCGCTAGCTGGATAGAGATGCATGGAACAAGTGATAGAATACATGAAAATCAAGCTCTTTTCAACTAAATTCATTGTTTCTCTCTTCCTTCAAGTCCTTCAAGTCTCCTTGTCTGTTGTTGTTGTCTATTTAAACTATACTAAACAAGTGATAGTACTCTTTACGCATTTATTTATTCAAGCCGCTCCCAACCTCAGATTCTTCTTGGTGCTTACGCTTCCCCGCCCCCGCTTTGTGCAACTAAGGTCTGTGCAGGTGCCGATACAACAGGGGTGCGGATATGTGGATATAATTTTCAGAAAAACACGACTTGCGTGCGGCAGGATACGGCATTATTTAAGAACATAAATATCATTTATGCAACGGTGCAAAAATCAAACATTGGCAGCTAAATCAGTGAGATTAATATGCATGAGAAATATTCTAGTTGGAAAATCTTTTATAGCCTTAAGTGTATTGGCTTCTTGTTAATATGTTGATATTTTGGGATTACTTTGAAGACAACACGGTGTCATTTTCTCATACTCTTCTTCATCCTTCGTGGTATTTGTGTTCTACTCTAAGTTATCAAATTACTTGCGAACCCAGAAAGAAGCTTGGGGGTTTAAATTGACTCTGATACATATCCGGCGAGCACCCAAAATTCAAAAGCTGAATAAAATAATCGGATGCAGCTTTACTAGCAACTAGCGCTCATCCAGTCGCACACAAGGCGCACCCACACCGGATAAGTACCTGGCATTCATACTTCCACCAATTTGCCATGATGCTTCGTAGAACTATCAACAGAAGCTCAAAGCTTGAAACAACCCCATAGAATTGAGCAAACATATGTTTTCTTGCATGCCATAGCAAAGCCATATCAGGAGTAATAGTAGCATCTAAGGCAACAGTAACTACCACTGAAACAATGGCCAATTTCAGAAGGTTTCCAGAACTTGTCAAGTGCAAAAAAATGAAATATTACCTCGCCAAAGCTACAGAAACCTACTTCCAACTCGTGGGGTGGACACTCATGGGCTGGGCAACGACTTTGTGATATTAGAACCCATGCAGCTCATGGGTCCAAAAGTATGAGACAGTCAAAAGCATGGGCTAAGACTTTGACAGCCTGCCAAGCTTAAAATTATATAAGATCAAGACTCCTAGAAAAAGCTATTGGCACATGGCTAAGGTAGAGCTTATTTTCGAATGTTTGTTTGCACTCTCTTTAACCTATTATTTATTGTATTCAAAAAATCAATAACGATTAATAGTTCTCAGTCTGTGGTGAGTGCCTGCACAGAACCATGCCCACTATACTTTTCATGGGCTAGGCTTAGGCACACATATTCCAGCCTGCAGATTGGCAATGTCGGGCCGAGCCTGGGATTTACAATTAAGGGTGGACAGGGCCTGATATGACCCCTGAGCCCATCAAGCCAGCCCAAGTTGCATTCCTACTTCTAACAAAGAAACCATGTAGGAAATGATAATATGTAGCCCTACAAAAATATCAGATGTTAGGAGAAGTGCAAAATAAGATCTTCTCTTGGCTTCACGGTATCCTTCTTAAAAACCTAAGAATAAGTTGAAAAACAGCATGAATGGTTGCCAAGCAAAACAAACTTCAGCAAAAAAGACAAGATTCGTGCTGTGATATGTGCGCAAAGATATGTAAATTTATGTGAACTAAGCTTAATTCAAATGCATCTACTGGTATTGTGCTGCTAAAACGGCTCTTTCTCTCTCTTCTTTTTTTCTCTCTATCTATATATATATATCTCTCACACACACACCATAATCCCCTTGACAAGTAAACCCAAATCACATTCTTGGACTAGACTCAGTTAACGTTAATCAGATATAACATGCGCTGACAGTTCTATCCTGGAGGCTTTTCGAAGTTGACGAATGACATTCCAACAAGATATACTTCCTATACAACTAAAATTTAAGGCAAGGGTTCTTTCCCTTTGATTTCCTCTTAGTATGGAAGTTTTTCATGGCCTGCTTGACAGGGCAGAGGTGGCAACCAGGTAATGGGGGTTTCAGCAGGAATTTGAGCAGGGTCTCCCCTCCCCCCCCCCCCCCCCCTCTTCCTCTCCCTCCCCTTCCCTCCCTCCCATTCACTTTTGGGCCCATGTCTAACCCTGTTAGATAGGAGATGTGCTACCTAAAGATGTCTAGAGAAGTGAACAGCAGCAGCAGAACTACTTTAATTATTCAAAGGCAAGTAGCACATAGCCACTTGATATGACGAGTACAAAGCAACAATTCACTGTCGCTTATGGCATTTTCAACACTATAAATAGTGTGTACCCCATAACTAAGTGTAAGATGTATTTAAAAAATGGTAATACTCTCTACGCATTTGCTTATTCAAGCAGCTCCCAACCTTATATTCTTCCAGGTGCTTGTGCTCTCCCGCCCCTGGTCCCATCCTTCATGCAAATAAGTCCCACAGTTTCGTGTTTAAGAGATCGGTCAGCCAATAGGATAAGAGGTATTTTTCTGTCAGCTCTTTCTAATACTTGCTGTTCATTACAAGATTTATCACCTTTCAGAGGCGTCGAAGAAAGTGCCACCCAAGGTCTTGTGAAAGACAACTTGAGACAAGGGGATAAAGTTCCACTACTTGGTGCTTGTTGCTTGAAATAATGGAAGTAAATCATTGGATTCATCATCAACTTGCCAGAGTGTCGGAACACATCATAATTTATTTTAATATCATTTTCGTTAAGCTGGGAGCCAGTTGAGATTTGCTTCTTCTTTCTGCTGTTCAGGAGCATAGAAAGAACAGAGAGCCCCTTTCGCATTTTATGCTTATAATTTATTCTGGTACCATTTGGGTTAAGGTAGGCGAATATAACAATTTCAGGAACCAAATCTTCCACAGCTTGACAGTGATTTTCTTAGCTCAATGTTTATATTCCATTTCCACTTTCTGGGATAGCATG
>JAVXUP010003361.1:0-72874 GCA_033070095.1 Escallonia herrerae | reverse complement strand
CTCATATGTTCAGCCGTATTGGAGGAGTAGTACATTCTCTGAAGCCGTGGTGTGACCGAAAATATCGCAATATCTTCCATGCAATGTTTTTCTTCTTCCCTTTGTCCGGTTTGTACCTCGAATGATCACATACTGGACATCGTGACAAATCCTTATTCTCTTTCCAGAATAATACACAATCGTTATTGCACGCATCTATCCGGTCATAGCTCAACCCAAGTTTCCTCATCATCTTCTTCGCGTCATAGTACGACGGCGGTAGCTTTTCACTTTCGGGCAGTATTTCTTTGATTAAGGTAACAAACTCGTTAAAACCTTTCTCACTCAGCCCGTGGTCTGATTTCAACTGTAATAACCTACTAACCGCAGACAGCCGTGTGTGTTTCGGAGCTCCATCCCACAGCGGCTCTTCCGCAGCTCTCAACAACTCATAAAACTGATGAGCCCCCTCGTTCTGCGGTTGGGGACCGTTGTCACCACCGTCGTTACCCCAGTCAACATTAGCATGCCCAGCATCCATAATCATATCTCGGTAATCATATCGTGCCTCCTCCCTAACTTCAGTTTGACTAGCCAGGTTGGACGACAATACTATCGTTTTCCCGTGCTGCGTCCACCTTGTGTATCCACCCATAAAACCGTACCGACGAAGATGCCATTTTACTTCAATTCTTTTTCTCCAGTGCAACAACTCACATCTACCGCACGGACACCTTATCTTATCAAGGTCAACATGTGCAGGATGCGCATAAGCGAAGTCGAGAAATTCGTCAACGCGACACTCAAAATCTTCAGCATTCTTCCTTTTCATCCAACTTCGATCGACTGACATGACGACTGAATTATCGTACTGTATACCACCTTCAATTATGACCAGTCATTAGGCATTGTCGATGTAAATATGAATGCATGAATGTTACAACATGTCTATATATTTCCCCTCCACTCTCTAACAGGTAGTGGTCCTATCCCATTCAGAAAAGCACATGTTTATAAAACAGTGAATAACTCATGCTTAGTCCCATGTCTGTGGAAAATTCGGCAGCACCTCCCCGCATTTCTCCAAGTACACGACATCGATTAGGTGTTCTAACATTCATCTAACCTTGCCTTGCAAGGTTTGACGGATGTTAGAACACCAGATCTGTATGCACCCGGAGAAACACACGAGAACGTGTACCAAATATCCACGACATAGAACATAGCATGAGTCAAAACACTGTTTTATAAACAATTAGCTTTTCCAAATTGTCCAAACTGGACATCCAAAGGCTCATTACAAAGCATTACTTTGTAATGAGTACCTTTGAACGGGAACTAAGGGTTTTTATGCATGCATGCGTTCAGAAATTGATAACATATGCAAGAATCTTTCCGAAATATCAAAACTGCAGAAAGATCGTTGCATATGTTACCAATTCCACTTAAATAGAATTCGTTGGCAACGAGTTGAACCATCTCGTTGCCAATGGACTTCTCAAAACAACAACTAATATAAAGAAGGCAGGGTTTGTAAACAACGAGTAATTGAACCATCTCTGGGCAATATGGAGTAATTATGGGATGTACAAGGGCTAATTAGGGCTAATTGGGTTATTAGGGTTAATTACGAGTATTAAGGTTTAGGGTTTAGCGTTATGGGAAAAAGTTAATCTAATTAGGATTTATTAAGATATGTTAGGGCTAATTAGTGTTAATGAGGAGTACCTTGGGCTAATTATAGCTAATCAGGGTTGATTAGGACTAATTAGGGTTATTTAGTCCTAATTAGGGTTTAATTGTGCCGAGTAGTGTTGATTAGTCCTAATTAGGCTTAATTGGGTTATGTTAGGGCTAATTATTGTTAATCAGGAGTTATTTTGGATAATTACAGCTAATGAGGGTTGATTAGGACTAATTAGGGTTATTTAGTCCTAATTAGGGTTTAATTGTGTCGAGTAGTGCTGATTAGTCCTAATTAGGGTTAATTAGGCTTAATTGGGTTATATTAGTGCTAATTACGACTAACTAGGCTAACTATAATCAATATGCACGTAATTGGGTTCATTTGGGCTAATTTGGGGTAATTACAACTAATTTGATTTTCTTTGGTTTCTTAGGGTTAATTAAAACTAATTAGGCTCGTTAGAGCTAATTAGGGTTAATTGATTTATTAAAATATTATTAATCAGGACTAATTACGGCTAATTATAGCCAGTGCTGGAACCACGATGAGATTCTAGGGGGTGCATGCTAAAAATGTCGCGTTAACCTAATTAACCTAAATTGAATGCACAGTCAACAATCTCAATTCCGACACCTCATATAGGGTGTCGATATGGTGTCTGATACGTGTCTGACACCTCCGGACACGTGTCCGACACGTACGATACTTATGGACACGTGTCCTAGTCCTCCGGACACGTGTCCGACACCTCCAGACACGTGTCCGACACCCACCGATACGCTTCTCCGGACACATCGGCATACGTTGATTTATTTTTTAAATGTCAGACACCGTCGATCAGACTGGTGTCCGTGTCTGCACTAACTAACAGGTATCTCAATCCAATTGGGTCCCATCCTCCGTCAACAATCTCAATGTCTCAAATGCTCAATGCACAATTAACAATCTATAATCATCAATTAACAACCTAAAATCATCAATTATTAATCTCAATTACTTCAAATGCACAGCTAATAACCTAAAATCATCAATTAACAACCTAAAATCATCGATCAATAATAAAATTCTCAAATGCACAATTAACAACCTAAAATTATCAAACAAATGATCAATGTTTAAATGGGAAAAAATTGTTCAAAATGCACATATCCGATGCGCTTGAATTATTTTAATTTGGGGTTCGATTCGATTAGGGCAATTAATTTAGGGTTCAATTAGGGGGTTCAGTTACTTCAATTTAGGTAGTCCTAGTTCAATTTAGGGTTCAGTTCAATTGGGGCATTCAATTTAGGGTTTGATTGGATTAGGGCATTCAATTTAGGGTTCAATTAGTTTAATTTAGAGTTCGATTCGATTAGGGCATTCAATTTAGGGTTTAATTAGGGTTCAATTACTTCAATGTAGGGTTTAATTATGGTTCGATTACTTCAATTTTATGGTTAGTTGAATTGGGACATTCAATTTAGGGTTCAATTAGGGGGTTGAATAAGTTCAATTTATGGTTCGGTTGGATTAGGGCATTCAATTTTGGGTTCGATTCGATTAAGACATTTAATTTAGGGTTTAATTAGGGTTCAATTACTTCAATTTAGGGTTCAATTAGGGGGTTCTATTACTTCAATTTAGGGTTATGTTGAATTGGGGCATTCAATTTAGGGGGTTCAATTTAGGGTTCGATTGGATTAGGGCATTCAATTTAGGGTTCAATTAGTTTAATTTAGGGTTCGATTTGATTAGGGCATTCAATTTAGGGTTTAATTACTTTAATTTACAATTGTCTCATCATAGGGATGGTTACTACGAATAGTCGGTTGATTTATTCATAGATTGTCTCATTATTGTAGGTTATGATTTACTGTGATACGTCCATTAACTTTTTTGGAAATAATTAGACTAAACGGATACCTAGCAAAATCCCAGCAAAAAAAAAATTAGACTAAACGGATAAATTTGAAAGAATTATACAGATTCAATGCAAAATCAAGCATGAGCAGAAAATTATCAAACAAATTTGTAGGGTAGAGAAAATAATTAGGGTGTTGGGAACTTACCTTCTAATGAAGAAGGCACAACAGCCGACGGCAATGGAGGGCGGCGGTGTTAGTGGCGCGACGACGGTGGCAGGCTTTTCACGAGGGGTCAGTGCAGTGGAGGGCTTTTAACTTGCGACGGTGGAGGGGTCACCGTGGAGGGGGATCGCTAGGGTGGGTCATCGTGGAGGTTGATCGCTGGAGCTCAGAATGGTGGTGGGAGATTTTGAGAGAGAGAAACGGGGAAAGAGAAAGAAGCAGATCTCGGTGTTTTAATTGAGGACTTTTAGCGACGGGAACACCCGTCGCTAAAAGGCCGTCGATAAATTTTACGGATGGAAGTTTTAGCGACGACACAATTCCATTGCTAAAATAATGTTATAAAACCAGCGAAAAAAACTAATTATGTAAAAAAGTTTTAGCGATGGTAGTTCTGTTGCTTAAAGACCGTCACAAATACACCGTCGGCAAAAACTTTTGCCGACGGTTTACTTCTTCGATAATAAGTTTTTAACGATGGACTTTTACCAACGGTGTTATCTGTCGGTTAAAGTCGTTTTAGCGATGGAAGGCAATCCGTCGGTAAAACTCCGTCACAAAAAATACATTTTCTTGTAGTGGAAGGCCTGACGGCGTACTTCCAGAATAAATGGCACAATCTCCTCAAACTAGTGTCAAAAGACAGCAATTTGTGATATCAAATCGAGGCACATGATTAAATTTGTGAAGATAAATTTAATCAAATGATGCTCTTCTTCATTAACAAATTTGTGATGTCCATTCGAGGCCCTGGCAGGAAAATCCCAAAAAATTCAACAATTTTATGAGATTTCTGGTGAACAATCGCCTTGAATGTTCACCTGAAATCGATAGTTTGAAGCTTTCTCTTGACATCGAATGCTTTATTGAAAAAGTTCTTCCAAAGCTTTAGCACGTGTAATCCATAGTATTTTCCCCCTTGTTTTCTCTACATGTCAAAGGACATAGACGTGATGGAGTTTTTTTTTTTTTTTGTGGGATAGAATATAACTTCTATCTTATTCATTCTTTTGTTTTGTTTTAAAAGAGACTAGTAAGATGCCCACGCGCGCATTTTTCATGATATTTTGGTAACTGATAAAACAATTTCATAAAAATATGAATTAAAGAACAAAACAGAAAATGCTTAACTGCCAACCCTGAAACTGCACAAATTCAGGCATATATTAATATATGTTTAAAGTCGTTCAATGATGTACTTATAAATATTGCAAAGCATAGAAGCCTCCACATTTAAGTTATTTTGCAAGAATTGCCCAAACAAATCCAAATTCACCAATCTACCTAGAAAAAAAATCTTCTAACATAGCTGTGAATCTCTGACACGTCTTTCTAATGACCATATTCTTCTCGATTTTGGGTTTCTTCCTTTATTTCTTCCATACAAGAGGTGCTGGTGCGACCAAATGCAACTATCATTTGATAATAGAGACTGGCGGTCTACATAATTTTGAGAGTGCTCATCTAAGCCCTTCAATAAGAGGGCTTGTATTGAGTCGAGTAGAGCAGCAACAGCAACAGCAGCAGCAGAAGCAAGACGTTCCTGCATTCTGCCGCATTAGCAATATTGCAAAGTATGTACGAGATTACCAACCACAGGATCTGGAGCATCATCTTTTTTGCACGGAAATTGCCTGCGGGCCAGAGAACTGTTGGTCTAATTAATTTTACAATTCTTTCATAACTGCAGGAACCGTAGTGCCCAAATTCAGCAGCCATTTTGGCAGCCCAAGTTAATTATGCATAAGCAGCAGAATCATATTTTGACTTTCAAATCCATATTCAATCTATATCTCTGAACAAACATACAAGAAATATTGCAGATTGGCATTATATAGTAGAACAATGTAGTGGCATTCTACTCCTCTATATGTTTAATTCTTTTCCCTTCGAATAAAAATGCATATAAAATTCACAAGCATGATCTCCAGAAATCCAATAAATTTAGGCTCTATTTGACACACATTATTTTTTTAGTTTTGAAATTTGAAAAAAAAAGTTGCGTTTGGAAACCATTTTCCTATTTTTTTTCCTTTCGGTTTAAAAACTCAAATTTTAAATCAAGGCTATTTTTAAAAACTTCAAAAACTATTTTTTTTTCCACCTGACACACGGTGGCCCTTGATGGCACAAGGAAACCGTGTGTGGCACTCGACTTGCCGCTCGCAAGAAGAGTCCGCCAACCAATCTCAACAATTTATAGCAAGCAGTGCATCAACATCGCATAAAACAGTGCACAAAGAGTAAATTTCAACACGAGGGCAAAACGGTCACAAATATCTTCATTACTTCAATAGCATCATTACAACTTACAAAAGGCTTTGTTTGCATCCACAGTGTGCAATCTAGCTAGAACGGCAAGCTAAAACAAAGCAAGGGACTCTCGGGTATGGGTGTGCAGATTTTTTTTTGAGACCACCACCACCCTCCCACCGCCGGCAACTGCCACCTGCGGTGACAATTGTCGGGGGCCGCCGGCAGCCACTAGCCACCGTTGGCCCCCGCTACCGCAAACCACCACAAAAAAATGGGTTATCAAACACCCACTTGTTTTTGAAAAAAAAAATAAAATTTAACTGCTCTTTAATTTTATTTTTTTTTTGAAAACTGAAAACCAAATTTTTTTTTGGTCAAACGGAGCCTTAGTGTTGTGAAAAGCTTTAATATGCTAGAAATCACATGAAGATGACAATGTAATGAAAGACCTTAAAAACATGCATGAGAGAGTTTGATTGGACCACCTTGAAACTCAACAACTTCTCATCCTTCATCATATATAGTTGCCATCTGTAAATGCCGAGAATTTAGAATAAGAAAATTGCAGCTGTCAGCTATCCTCCTGCTCAAAAGAACCTAAAATTATGCAGTTCATATTAATTATCTTGATTTTTCTGCCAATTATTATTGTTCAAAGAGAGACTTTGAAGGGCTTATTATCTATTCTGATGCTTGAATGTATTTTATCTATTCTAGATAGTCATTGTAATCTGGCTCACCGCAATCAATAACATCCGCGCTATTGTTTTGCTTGTTCATTACATGTTTCTTTAAGCGACCAGTACTTCCAATAAGCATGAAATCATCGTCTTGTAAATCCGTATTTGAAGTCCTAACCTTAGTTGCAGGAAACTCCTAATATGGTGACGTTTCTCTCTCGGAAACTCGCTTTTGCGATCCCAAGTTAAGAGCTCCATGGGATCTCGTCCCAAGCTAAGATGGGAATTCTATCCTGCTAGCTGGATAGAGATGCATGGAACAAGTGAGAGAATACCTGAAAATCAAGCTCTTTTCAACTAAATTCCTTGTTTCTCTCTTCCTTCAAGTCCTTAAAGCCTCCTTGTCTGTTGTTGCTATCTATGTAAACTATGCTAAACAAATGATAATACTTTTTACGTATTTATTTATTCAAGCCGCTCCCAATCTCAGATTCTTCTTAGTGCTTACGCTTCCCTGCCCCCGCCCCTGCTTTGTGCAACTAAGGTCCTAACCTCGCCCCTTGACCTTTTTGCAGAATCATTACCGTCATTGCTACTATTGGTACTCTTGTCCGGCTTATAGTACTCCTTGATAGTAGCCAATAACCGACGTATTTGCTTATCTTTACTCTGAAGAAAGACAACATATGGCTAGAAATATGTCGGCCAAGCAATCTTGGTTTAATCTACACTTACACTTACACTTACTTGGGAAAGATATAAGAGCTTACACAAATAAGATATACCATGATATTTTACACTGCTTCTTGAACGAAAAAAGTGTTAGCAAATCTGAATATAATTTGGGTGAGAAGTCCTGAATAAATGCAAATACACAAAGAGGAAAATAGATAGATTGTAAGAGAATCAATAGCTTAAGGAAATCAAATTTTTTATGCGATAAAGACGTATTTTGATACAAAACATCATGCATCATTCCTTTATGATGTTATGTAAGATAAGAATTAGACAAGGGGGAAAGCCAACCAAACAATGTCATTTCATTTCCAGCATTCCTATCACTTTTCCATTGTAAGTTCATCAGGTAGAAGGCCACTCTCACTAACCTCATTCTGGATTTTGCTAGCGGTTTTCTAATTACAATAGTGCTACTATCAAAACAGGGATATAATAATGCCTTTTTAAGCTGTCTACAGCTCCGAGCACAATATTATCTCGAAATGATTTTTAGTACTTCAATATGAAACTTAGAGTTATTTCATCTTCAAGTGGTGTTTTGGTTGAGATTAGCTATTATTATTTGTTGAAAAGGTGTTGCAATTTTTTGCCTAACTCATATAGATTGCAGGAATCACAAAACTATCAAAGCAGAAGTTTCAAACCCTCATTGGGGCATTGGCAGATTCATGGAACAAGTCACTTATAATGGCTGATATGAAAGAGCTTATGCATCCTTAGGAACTCAAAGTGGCAAAATGCTACAAAGGCTGTCTAAATTTTAAGACCAAAGCAAGATATGCATCCTCGTAAATTTATTTACACATCAATTATTGTAATCATCGAGTTTTAATGAATTTCCATCGTCTTTAGAAGAACATAGATTAATTGGTCCACACTAAACTGGAAAATTACTAAATTCAATACAGAAATTGCAAGTATACAAGATACTGACTTCTTTGTTTCAAATAAATGGAAAAGCGTCAACTGGTGCTTGATGTGCTACATGATTCTAAGTTTGACCATTTTATTTTTAAATAATGAATCATAAGGAAAAACACAGCCTTGTTTAACCATTAAATTCTTCAGGTCGAATTAAATTTAAAGCCATAATTTATATATATAAAAAATCATCCATATGAAACCCCTACAAATACAAATTGCAGAGCACACAAAATACATCAACAAAAAGTAAGGAATCATGCAATTTTGATTTTTCAAAAAGAAGAATAGGTAAACTTTCATACACTCTAAACACAAACATTCAAGCTGAGACGACAAGGCACAGATAGGAATTATGTAATTGACAATGGTCAAAAGAAGAAACCAAACAAAGTAATCAAATTGTCAATCCATTTCCTCGTCCAAGAAAGCCATACTCTGTTTGGTTACCCAGAAACATAATACAAAATGCAACAAACTTTCACCGTACATCAATTACAATATGGAGAACAATTTTTATTGGACTATATCAATTGTACTAAAGAACCCTAATCATAACAAGCTCTCCACAAAATAATCCTCTGCTTTCAATAAATACAAACAAGAGCCATATCATTCTCAATTTGCTAGCGGTTTCCTCTCAGAGTCATATCATTCTCATTTCACTACAACGATATCTCTCTAATTTCACTACTGTATTTCTTATTGAAGAAGCTCCAACCAAATGCTTCTTCGCAAAAATTAAAGGTAAGTTACTGAGTTTGGCAAAATATGGGTTTTGAATTAAAGATATGTAATTGAAGCTATATAATATAGAGATAATTAGCAAACTGATTATTGAAAGTATATATGAGAGAATTAACAAACTGAGTACCTCCCTCTTCTAACTGTTAGCGACGATGGCAAGGTGGTCTTTGTTATTCTACTCGTATGAGAAATTCGAGCAGAATTCCTGCTGTTTGAATACCTAAAAAAGGTAGCAAATGGAAGCAACACAGGGAAAGCTGGGGGTTTACCTTGGTGTTCAGCGTAACTTTCGATCGCTAGAGTATTGTAGTGGCTGTAGTAGGCAGTCCTGTGGAGGTGAAGCTTTAGAAGTAGGCGGTGGATGTCCACGTGTAACCTGAGGTGTTAGTCACTGGTGGAATGTTGGCGTTGGTTCGAGATGTCGGTGGTGGTGTCGTCGGTTTGAGGGATGGAGAACACAGGGAAGAGACAGTGGCTTTTTGTTGAGTGGGAAAATGAGAGTGCCTTGTTGACATGTGGCTGTAGATGGGTAACAAATTTTGTCCTTTTTGCTGAGCAATGGCGGAGATGTAAATGAGAGGAAATATCATGACAGTTTGTTAAAACTGATGTGGACGACTTTAGCACCTTTCATATACGTGTATAGGGATAACTATCACTTTTTCATTTTCTCTAAGAAAATAAAAACGTAATTTAGGGTTTCTGTCTAGTCTAGGGTTTTGCGTAATCTACTTTTTCCTTCAATTCAAAGCCATGCGACTGATGTCTCCTCCCCAGGTATTATATAGTGCTAAAATTTGGTGACAATTGTTAATTTGATCGTTGTCCCTCTTTGTCCCCAACCCTATTCAACCTTATTGTATCTTAATAATTTTAAAAAAGATTGCTTTAGGTTAGACCATTATAGATTTGTTTTTTTTTTTTCTATTGGTAGAATGTTAAGTAAAGTCACTATTGAAATTCATCATGGATTTTTTTTTGTACAAATCCACCCAATAGGTCTTAGACTGGTGGAGATAAAGTAGAATTTTTTGAATGTGACCCTGACTACTTATCATATTGGGAGCTTCTAGATATGTGCATGAGTTTAGGGTTACCTCTTACTAGCTCTATGACATATAGGATACCCGAAAAGACATTCAACAATAGGCTAATGTTAATCGTTAATGATGGGGGTTTAAATGATGCATTGTACCATTATAGTGGCCATAATGTAGTCATATATGTCATAAGAGGCATGTATCCCCTAGCAGATGTAGATGACAATCCTCCCCACCTTGCAATAGGAGATGGGTCAAATGTCTATTTATGGAATACTACCAGGCATGTATCCCCTGGGTTGTTACTGGTTTGGATGCTTTAGCCCCACCTTTTTATAGAAGACCAAATGGCAGGCATAAAAAGCTAAGAAGAAGAGGTGATGATGAGCCCATAAATCCTTCTACATTGGGCAGAAGCAACAAGTATGTCACATGTCCATCCACAATCTAGACTTGTAAGACAGTTTCATGAGGTATGGCCTAATACACATAATATAACTTATCTCGATAACTTAGTTTGGGCCAACTTGTATGGCTAATTTTAAGTTTGATCATTTCTTATAGGCCAACACAAACAAGGGAAAAGAAAAGACAGTGGATAGAACTGTGACTCCAGCCAAAAGAAAAATGGTACTTTCTTTTTTACTTTTCATTTGGCACTGCAATATCATTTGCATTTCTGAAAAAAAATTGCTCACATTGTTGTGGGAATATGTGTATGGGAAGATTGCATAAAAAAGCCTTGTGGTTTAATGTAGTTACAAAAAGACCCATGTTGTTTGTTAAGTTGCAAAAAGACACCTGATGTTACAAATGTGTTGTTACATGAGTTGCAAGAAGACCCCTGTTATGCAATTTTGTGTTGTTTTTAATTGGGATTATGTCTTTTCATGTTTTTTTTAGTAAAATGTACTCATTGCAAATTCACATTTTTTAGGGAAGAAGACTCCCTCATCCATCAACTCCTCCACGACCAACTCCTCCATCAAGGGCACAACTAACTTCTCCACCTAGACATACTATTTCATAGCCATCTCCTCCACCAAGGCCAAGTAGGTCACAGGAACAGGTAAATTAGTGCTAAAAAATTGTGTGTTTGTCTTGTTTGCAAAAAGGATTCTGTTTAAATCGTGTGTGTGATTGTGTTGTTTGTATACTGTTTCAGAGCCAACTCCTTCACCTAGGCAAACTGTTTCACAGCCAACTCTTGCTTCAAGACCTGTTACAAGAACATAGCCAAGGGCTGCTTAGGTTCCACCTGGAGCTATAACTCGGAGGCCTACCTCAACACCATTGCCAACAGTTACTGCTTTTAGGCCTCCAATAGCTCCCATGCAAACTTTAAGGCCTCAAGATAGCACTGGAGGAGTTGTGATGGCTGACACAACAAGGGAAAAGTCCATGTTGGCTATTGCTTTGGGAAGGGGATCAAAAGTTTGCAAGACAACCAACATCTGCCAAGGGTATTACATCAACTGCCAGAGCTGCTAAGAACAAGGTTGAAGCACATGTTGGAAGAGACAAGGGGCAGAAGTGAGGACAATAGAGTGATTGAATTGAGCCTGTTTTGGAGTACTTTGCTAGGACAAAATTGTGGTATATTTATTTTGTAAAACAACATTCTATGTAGCTAGGACAAAATTGAGAATGTTTTGGAGTATTATGCTAGGACAAATCTTTGAACATAGTTATGCAGATGAGATATTTTGTGTATGACATTTGTCCATTGGAATACAATCTATGTTTTGCATATGTTGTGTATAGCAACTGGAATATTTTGGAATACAATCTATGGGTTGGAATATTTTGTGTATAGCAGATGGAATATTATGTGTTGTGATTTCAGTTAAATTTGTTGTACAGTTTTGCTATTAGTCTAGCCATTACACAACCATAACCATCATTTGCATTATACACCTTCATAAGAAATCCAAACATAAACATTATTGAAATTCATCCTTTGAACAACATCAGAAAGGCACACATAAATCCCCCAAGAATAGACAACTTCATAAACTTGACAATGGCTTCAATTCCTTCAAGTTTCACAGCCAATTCATTGCACCTACAACCACAGATCTGAGCATCTAAACCTACAGAATTTTCCCAAATGCTTCCTTTCTTCTCATCTTGGCTTGCATTATAGGGTTGACACCAACCCTAGAAATTGAATTCTCCTTTGTCACATACATAAAAAAGCTTCCCACAACTTGCTTTCTTCTCATCTTCAACAACTTTTATCCTGGCTCTTTTACCAAAAAGACAAAACTTCCATGAGTATCTTATATCAACTAAAGACCCATGTTGTCCACTTGTGCTTGAAGAAGACATTGACCTAACTAATGTGACATTTTATCAAACATTTGGTGTGCAAAAAAAATAAAAAAAAAACTAGAAGAATAAAAGAAAACAATTAGTTTGAAAGAAAAATATCATATCATACCTTCAATCTCTTTAATGTGTCAATTTGAGCTTCAAATTCAAGCTGAATGAGGTTGATTTGAACCAATTTCTTTTCTAAACTAGCTCTCACAGCTAATAGTGGTCAAAGAGATCTATCTAGGGGAAAAAATGGGTTTCCAGGGAATCTTTAGCAATGCTACTTGCCATCTAGGCGCGTTTACCATAAACACGTTTAAAACAGACGATTTTCTTGACGAGTGCAACACATTTACAATCTCAGGTGTCTTCTTATAACTTTTGTAACAGCAGGGGTCTTTTTACAGCTGGCACAAACGATGAGGGTATTTTACAATTATCCCTTTCTTGTATATAGAAGCCCCCACTTCAAAATTTACTGGCATTTACCTTACTTGAAAACATTTGCTTAGTAACAGATTTGACGTATGATTAAATTTTAAAACTTTTTAGGTAACTTCATAACAAGAGGCTTGGCAAACTTTTTCTATTTACCAGGCACACCAAGTAATTACCAAGATGCTTCCTTCTGGCTAGATATTTGAACACTTATCCAATATGAAGAAACAAAACAAGTTCAGTTGCATTGAAGCATGCACGATAATGCAAGATGCGCTTTCCCCAACTTAAAAAGAAGATTACTCAGAGCTACGGTAGCCAGTGGAGGAACCAGGATTTCATCCCAGGGAGTGCTAAAAATATATCGAAGTCAGTAAATTTTTTATAAGTAAAATAGTACATAAAAACAGAGTGCACTTTTCGGTAATACACAAAAAAAAATATTAAAAAACATCCAGAAGGTCTTATTAAGTTTCCTGGAGCCACTAAAGACTCTTTACAACACGAAAAAAGCGAATACAAATTAGATATTTCAGTCTTTACAAACCAAAGCACTAAATAACTACTCGATGAGGGGACGAAGATTGGCAGCACTTGATAATAACCTCATTCCCAATAGTTTTGAAGACATTTTTCTCAATGTAACAAACCAAGCTATCATTCATCCATTCATCTCCCATGCAATTCTGAACTCGAGTCTTTATTATCTTCATTGCAAAGAAAGCTCTTTCCATAGTAGCATTTGCAACAGGTAAAAGTAAGACCAATCTCAAAAACAAAAAATACCAAAGGATATATCACATCCTTTTTTTTTTAACTCAACTAACTTTATAGCAAGTTCACCAATTCCCTTGACATCATAAAGTTCTTCACGGGAGCGTACATCCATAATATAAATCTCGAGCTGACTTCCAAGTACTTTAAGCTATACTGTGGAAAAGTCATATGGATAAAACTATGCAAGGCGTATCAATTTCTGCTTATTAAAAGTAAAAAAATCATCACTTGGATCGAGACATGCCATAAAAATAACCAACTCTGTGGTTACCTCACTGAAATGATTATTCAACTCACTAATTTGCAAATCAATAATCGTAAAAAAAAATATCAACACGATAGTGGTAAAGATTTGTACCTTCTTCAGCATTATGTTTTTGCCTCCCGGGACTACAAACCTCACACCCATGTCCAATACATCAGTATTGTGTTTTACACAAAAGTGTGAGACCCCTTCCAGCAAGTCTTCCCACACATGATCTCTCAAGCTCTGCAATTGTTGCTTTGTTATTCTTACCAACTTCATTACATTCATATGTTTTGATCTTTCTTTTCTAATGCTTGTGAAAGTTCATTCATCATCCCCAAAATGTTTTTCATTAGATGCATGTTGAAGACAAAATCATAAGTTGGTACCGAATTCAAAAGACACAATGCTTCACCTCCCTGATCATAATCCATAGCATCATCAACAACCTATTAAGCACGCCAATCACTGAAGCAAACATATGAATCAAATTCAATAATGCACCAAAATGTGATCCCCAACGGATCTCCCCAGCTCTTTTGATGCTA
The DNA here is from genome assembly GCA_033070095.1 of Escallonia herrerae. Lineage (NCBI taxonomy): Eukaryota > Viridiplantae > Streptophyta > Magnoliopsida > Escalloniales > Escalloniaceae > Escallonia > Escallonia herrerae. The sequence goes on along the minus strand of JAVXUP010003361.1, from coordinate 58,428 downwards.
GTTTCTTGATTTAAACGTCAACCACTGACAATATCACTGCTCTCAAGGGCATGAGCAAGTCTAATGGCTTCACTTTCTTGAAGAGCATCTCTTCATTTGTATGAAACTCCTATAGTGTTTACTATCTTAGCAACCAAATTAAAGAGTAATGAAATCTAAGAATTTTTTATTTTTATTTTTGCAATAGCTACAAGAGTTAGCTGAAGTTGATGAGCAGAGCAAAGAATATACTAAGCATTTTCATTGTCCCTTTGAATTAAAGTTTTAAGACCATTGAATTCAGCTTGCATATTGCTTGCTCCATCATAGCCTTGTCCACGAACATTGAAATGCTCAATACATGCCTTGAAAATAAACTGTCAATCGTGTCTTTTAATGATAAGGCAATGATATTAGCAACATGGACAATACCAAGAAAACGTTCAATCACAGGTCCTCTTTTATCCACATATCTCAAGACAACTGCCATTTGTTCTTTGACTGAAACATTATGACACTCTTCAACTAAAATAAAAAATAATTTTGTTTTCATGTCTCCAATAATTGCATCTCTTATTTCGTTAGCAATGGCGCTAGCAATGGCGCTAGCAATGGCACTAACAAATTTTTTTTTTCTGAACTTTTGGTGTTGTCAATTTCAAATTTTGAGGAGCATTTGATTAGCAAGGAACTCTAAAACTTCTAGAAAATTTTCCCGATTCGTTAGATTCATAATGCCCATGAAAAGACAAGCCTTGATGTAAGAGCAATCAAATAATATTAACTGATGCAGTGAAGCAAGTACGATATTGAACCTTACTTTCATCTGTTTGCTTGGACAAAACTACTTCAATACTCTGCTTAGGGTTATCAAAGGCTTGACACTTAGTTAAAGCAAGGTTGTCTGCAACTTCTCCGAAAAGTTTTTGGAATTTATCCCTCTTTCTCCAATCTTTAAAACCATGGTTGACAAAAGTACCACCACCCCTTGCTCCCGATGATCACTTCTGAATAAGTAGCAACACAAACAATATGCTTCATCTTTTGCTACACTATACTTCAACCAACTTGTATAAATGTCAAACCAAGAAGAAACAAATCGACGAGACTGAGTTCAAAATTATGTAAATGGAAAATTGTGGTGACGAGGTTGGCAAGGACCTTTTGACCAATATGCTCGTCGAACTTTATCTCAAACATTAGGACCATAATCCAAAATATTCGGATGCAATCCATGATCCACAATAAGCTCGTCAAAGTTGAACTCACCGCTAATTCTGCTTGAATGCCCATAATTAACATCACGATGCGCAATAGGAGCCTTGTATGTTACTATTGGAATTGGAGACTGTTGAATAATATCTTGATTTCTACACTCACTCTTATTAGACTACAAGGGTTCTTCTAACTTTGCTTTTCTTTTTTTCAAAAAACTTTTCCATTCTGAAAAAAATAAAAACATTTCATTCATAAGCAACTAAAAAACATTCATAAGCAAAAAAAAAAAAATGTCATTCATAATTTTGGTTTACTTGAGAAAGATGCACATTATATGCCATATTGACGTTTAGTTACTGGTTATTTGCACCGTTTTCTTTTACTCTGAGCATATTTAATATTTGCAAGATATAGTATTTTCTTACTGGGAGGGGGTTGGTGATGGCTTAGAAGTAGCAGGCCTTACCCGACTATGTGTGTGAAGTTCTATGGTTACTGTCCTAGGTGGGGATTAGAGACTCAATTCCTACATCTGTCATTTCTAGTGGATTTAGTGGTCGGTTTCAACTCAGGAGGAAGAACTGGATTGACTTTCCCATGACAGCAGTACAAGAAGGCGGACATTACACAACAGAAGGTGCTGCGGGATAAGGAGAACTAGGAAATTGTGATGTATTAGACAACATCGCTTAGTAAAGCCTTAACGCGCCTTTTTTTTCCTTTGTTTTATTGAAAAATGATTTGCTCTAACATTGATTGGTTCAATAGAGTTTTTTAGTTCAGTTCTGTAAAATTTTAAATCTTACCACATGTTCAATTGCTTTTCTTGTTAAAGATAAATTCTAGGGGCAGCTTCTGTCAAAGTAATCTCATGTTTTAAAGAGCAGTACCATTACCTTCTTTTGGTGTACCGTGCTTTGGGCATAGTCATTTTGCTTTTAAACAGCGGTACCGTATCTTTAACCAACAAAATTAAGAGTTGAATCTGTACTACTATCTAGAATTCACCCCAAAACACTAACAACGTCCTACACTATACTTACTCCAGCAAGGACCCAATTAAGTCCTATACTAGACTAACAAAATTGATTGGTTCAATAGACAATCTTAATCCAATTTGGTCACATATCTCAATCAATAATCCAATTAGGTCACATATCTCAATCAACATTCTCAAATGCTCAATTAACAATCTAGAATCATCAATCGATGCTCAATTAAAAAAAAGATCAATTAATCTAAAAATGCGTACCTCAGGCTATTGACTAATGACTGATACGGGTCAACGATCGTCTCGCTGGTAGTGAGTTCTAGGTTGCATGTGGAGTCCTTGCCTTTTTGTTGCTACTCGTCGCTCAGATTCAAACAGAAGAATATTTCCTGGCCATCGCCAATTTACTTGCCATCTCCTTCCCATTCCACGACTATCAGAACCATAGATTGTGGATTGGCGGCTGCTGGCCGGTGCTCTCACAGAAAGAGACATCGTCGGTGGTCGTCAGAACCCTAGCTTGTGGCTGGTGCTGTCAGAGAGAGAGAGAGATAAAGAGTCTCATAGACCACTATTACCATCAGCATCGGGGGTGGGTGTCTGTTACTCTAATGTGCTGGCTGCTGCCATTTGCTATTTGCCGAAGTGGCTGAGTGGGTGAGGTCATGACTATGAGGGTAAGACTACGAGAGCTGTCGCATAGAGAAAAGAAATGGAGTCGCAGACCTGTGGGTTGCCCCCTTGTGAAAGGGTATGTCTTTTCCTGAGGGTAGCGTTTGACAAAGTTTGCAGTTTTTTTTTAAAACTAAAAAGAGTTTTAGTTTTTTACCAGTTTAAAAAGCTGTTGGGTGTTTGACAGAGTTTAATTTTTCAAAAAACTGAAAACAAAAGCATTTGACAGAGAGTTTGTAATTTTTTTTTTCAAAGACTGCTCTGTTTGTCTATATCTAAACATCCTCACATATTACAAAATTGTTCCATTCAAAGAGTAACTTTTTAAGTAACTAGAAGAATTGAGGCTCACATTTCATGGACCGTGTGATTGGTGACCTTCATGAAATTCATGGGGGTTGGTTCTGGAAGAGGAAGGAACATAATTGAATAGATCTACTACAAGAAAAAAGGGTCTTTAGCTACAAACAACAATTCGTCACCAATAGGGACTTTCACCGACGGATAATACTGTCGATAATAATCTTTCAGTAAAAGTTTACGGGGAGCCCTGTCATTAGAAACCTTTACCGACGGAGTTCCATTGACGGTGTTTTAGCAACGGAAATTGCATTGTTAAAATTTTTTAAAATATTTTAGAAAACTTTTAGCGACAGAATACGTCCGTCGCTAAAAAAGCAGTTGTTATAGCCTTCAAGGTAGCCTTGCTAAAACTTCGGTCGCTATACTTTTAGTGCTAAAATTCCTGTTATAAAAGCACTCTTTCTTCTTTCTTTCTCTCTCCCCGTGTTTCTCACTTTTTCTCTCTCTTCTCCCATGCCCACACCCGCGACTACCTCCAGCGACCACCCGCTCTCCAGTGATAGCCCTCCACGATGTCACTGTCCCTCCACAGCTCCTCCACGCTGCCACTGTCGTTCCATCACCATCGCTGCCGCCATACCACCGCGGCCGCACCACCACCGATATGTACATTTAACCCTAATTTGTTGTAATGTATGGTTTAGTTTAACCCATATAGTGTAATGCACGTGAGTTTGAATTTATTATAATGTATGGTTTAATTTAATTTAATTTGTTGTAGCGTATAGTGTAAATTGTTACATGTTGTAAGTTTAATTAACCCTAATTAACTCTTAATTAAACCCAATCAACTGTAATTAGACGCTAATCAGGTGTAAGTGGCGTCAATTATCCTAACTAGTCCTAATTATGACTACTAAACCCAATAAAATTTAATTAATCCTAAATATATAGCTTGAATTAGCCCTAATAGCACTAACTAGCCATACTTAACCCTATTGAGGTGAACAACGAGGAGGACGATCTTTCTCTTCAACCAACACTTGATGTAGGAGAAGAAGTCATAGATGATGATGTAGAAGACGTAGAAAATATTGAAGATGATAAGCCTGAGTCTATTGACGAAGAGGATGAATTACAAGATGAAAATGATGATGAGTCCAAGGAAGAAGAAGATAATGGGTCCAACGATGAAGATGATGATGATTCCCAAAATGAAGATGATTGACTTGTAATGTTGTCACATGCATTATAATATGTTAACTTACTCGTATACTCAGTTCATATAGTGTTTTTATAGTTGTCCTGCTTGAAAGTATATGGTAGTTGTTTCCTCATTTTAATATGTTAATTAAACCTAATTAATCTAATTAAATCCTAACTAACCTAATTAAATTTTAATTAGCCCTAATTAGTCCTAATTAGCCCACGTGACACCCTAATTAAACCTTAATTAACCCACTTAAATCATAATTAACCCTAACTAAAGCCAAATTACCCTAATTAAACCCTAACTAGCCCTAGTTAACCTACTTAAATTGTAGTTAACCCTAATTAACCTAATTAAATGCAAATTGACCTGATTAACTCCTATTAGTCCTGATAAACCCTATTTAAACTGTAATTAACCAGAACTAACCTAAGTAAACCCCAATTACATCCTAATTAGCCTTAATTCAACCCTAATTAACCTAATTAACCATAATAAAACTAATTAATCCTAATTAAACCCTGATACATCCCTAATTAGACTTAATAAGCCTAAATACAACCCTAACCCTAACTAAACCCTACCAAACTTGTGGCACATGGTACCTTTCATTTTTCAATGCTGAAGATAACTTAAACATATGTTAACTTTCTCGTATACTTGGTTCATATGGTGTTTATATAGTTCTAGTGTAATCGAAAGCATGTTCTAGCAATTTCATGTTGTCATTTTAATGTGTTAATTTCTTTGTACTTCCTCAATACAAAGTCAGTTATGGATAGATTACGGGCCATCCGTGGTTGCGGTGGACACTGAGCTGCATCCACCTCGGTGGCTCCTACCTTGTCATTGCCCGCTGATGACAAGGCACATAGTGCGAGCATCCAGCAGGTGGGCCCTAACCCCAGGCAGAGTCCTACTACCTGCACACTGGTTCCCCTCCTTCTGTGGGTTTGACCTCATGTATATTTGATAATAGCGTTTAGTCATAATGTTAGACTTATGTTTGAATTATATTTTAACTGTACTAATGTTGGTGTTTTGTAGGATCTCGTTGAGGCCATCGCCAGACACTCGGGGTGCACATCGAAGCCCAACATAAATAGAGAGTTTCTCTTACCGAGGAGGGCCAGTAAGTAAAAAATCAAATAATGCAGTACTTATCACTTCAATTTCGATAGTTCTTACTGTTCACTTATTTAATGATATTAATGTATTTTTTATCAGGATCCTAGAATGTCTGGCAAAAATGAAGATCAACGTCATTGTGAAGGGCTGATTCTTTGAGCAACTGCTGTATTGGAAGAACTGGGATGCCGAGACGAGGCAGGCCTTGTAGGAGGAGTGACTGGTATGGTTTTCATTTTTGTTAGTTACTATTTGTTTAATTAGTTTGTAATATTTATAATAATCCAACTGATAATGTAATTGGATGCCTTGTAAGAGGGGTTCGAGTTTGAGTCGCCTGAGCAGCGGGCATTGTTTTTTTTGTTTCCAAAATTGACAAAGAGTACCGACGATGGCTACATGACGCATGGGAGCATGCGAGGAAAATACTGCCCGAAGGTGCCCCGATGAAGGAATGGAAGGGGTATTCCTCTCATTGAATCTCGCCATCTGTATGAGGGCAGATGATTGATAAGTGGATCACTGATTCCAAGTTGGGAGGCAAAGAGTGAGAGTGCAAAGTAGAATAAACCGGATAAAGATCCTACGCACACGCGGGGGGGGGGGGGGGGGTTGCCTCACAACGTCGTTTTGAATAATAATACAATTGAGGACTTGAACCTAAGGGCTGATGAGGCCTATGCTCTGATGTACACTTAGATGCACGTGAGGAAGAAAGATAAGGACGATGCACATCAGGAAGGGGACTTTGTTTCAGATATTTACCAGCAAATCAATGTAAGTTACAAATTAATTTGTTTATGTTAAAATTTTGGCTATGTATTTGATGTCTGTTGCCGTAATGTCTTGAATGTCAAATCACTATTTTACAGGCCTCATATAAACATATTAGGGGATCTGGGTAGCAGTCCGAATAGCCATCAGCGTCCACAGGTATGGGTATGAGTATCAGGGGATTAAAGTAATGGCTGGTTACACTAGGGGTCGTCAATAGGGCGTATACACGGCTGCCTAGCATGACTACACATGCCGTGCTAGGAGCATCCCCACCCACTGCTGCCCTTCCATAGACGCAAACACCGATTGCAGAGCGATATTTACATGAGGACGATATCCGTCGCATTACTGAGGAGGTGTTCAGGATGATCAGGGCATGTGAGGATCAGATACAAAACAATTATTTTATGAAGTCAATATATACATGAACTAAACAAGAGTTACAATTATTATCAATATTAATGCATTCGTGCCTTTACATACAAGGAATTGTTTCTGGACATACTGAGTCGAATCTGGATGACAGTACCCCCATGGACGAGGATGATCGGCAAGATCTAGATCCCAGTCTCGTCGACCCCTAAGCCCTTTCCCCTCTCGTGCCCTTTTAGACTTGTGCGGATCCCCTCCCCCTTTGTATCCCCCTCTCGTGTCCTCCTAGACTTATGCTCCCCTCTCCTACTCTATTTGTATCCTGGTCCCGTGCGCCTCCTGAACTCTGTATACATTTTACTTTTTGATTATTTTTTTAATTAGTTAACCCTAACATGGATTGAGAATTGATTGTTGGATTAAGAATTTGAATACAGGTTTGGGTATTAAAAAAATTAAAAATTAATTTGACTTTTAGCGATGGATTATATTTAGTCGCTAAAAGTCTTTAACTAAAGTGTACATAAAAACTTAAGCAACGTAAAAATCCGTCGCTAAAGATATTACCAAAGAAATATTAGCGACGGATATTTCGTTACTAAAAGTCCTTTATATTTTGCCGAGAGAGTTTTAGCGACAGATAAAAGTCCGTTGGTAATATCTTTAGCAACATATTTTTTTGTCGCTAAATATTTTAAGAAATTAATAATTTTCAAAAAAACTAAAATACAAAAAATATCTTTAGTGATGGAAATCTCGTCGCTAATTTAATTTATCGGCCCGTTGGTAAAAGTCAATTTTTTAGCGATGGATTTTCAAATTCCGTGGCCAAACTTTTGATGACAGGGTTATAAGTAATGGACTTTTAGCGACATGTTATCCGTTGCTAAAAGGCTTTTGTGACGAATTTAGGCCTTTTAGCGATGACTTTTCTGTGCTAAAAGACCAGTTTCTTGTAGTGATAACGGATCCAAACATATGCGTGTACGATTGAGAGGTACTCGTAAAAGGGGCTATTGAAATCCTCAGACATGAAGGAATTCCATACAAATCAGGCACATAAACACAATTCATACAAATAACCATCCAACAACTCATTACACAATTATCATATGATAACCTGACAATTCTTACTAGACAACACCATCACCATAAATTACCAACCAAGTTCAGCCATCATTATTAAAACCTTAAAAGCGGTCAGCATCAACCACTACCGGAATAAGCAAATTTGAAGATCTGCTGGAAAAAGGAGATGGAGGTGGAGTAGGCAGCTGAAGATAAAGGCGACAGAGGCAGTGAATGGTATGTGATAGAGGCGATGGAAGCGGTGGTGATGGAGGCAGTGGGAGATCGAGGCCGATGGAGGCAATGGGAGATCGAGGCCGATGGAGGCAATGGGAGAGAAGGCTTATATACTTTCCTTGAAAAGGCAACCCTAAAAATTAGAAGGCTTATATACTTTCCTTGAAAAAAAAAAACCTTTTTTCAGTTGCTACTGAGGCTTGATGGCTCAACCTCACTAAAGGAGGGCATACCCACGCATGAAAACTGATTTGCAAACTACTGAAAGCTACAAAAGTTGGTTTTCGAAAACTAGCTAAGTTTTGAAAACTATTGCCAAAATTTAAAAAACCAAACACTCTACCAAACACACTCTAAAATATTGGAGTTTTCAAAAATTTATAAATTATGCCAAAAAACTCAAAACAAAAAGTGAATCAAACATATCCTAAGTAGCCAGCGAAGACATTCTTTTTGGGTTGTGTCTTAGTGTCTCTGGTCCAATGAACTTGCAGTGCAAGACTCAGAAAATTGAACCCTACTCTTAGGGTTGGTTTCACAAATTTTTTTTTTTGTTTTCAGTTTTTAAAGAGCAACTTAATTTTTTTTTTTTACAAAAACAAGTGGGTGTTTGATAACCCTTATTTTTTTTTTTAGTTTTTTTTTGGGTGTTTGGTAACCCTTTTTATTTTGACTTTTTATTTTAGTGGTTTGTGGTGGCGGTGGTGGGACGTAGCGGTGGTCCCCGGCGGCCGGAGGTGGCTGCAGGCGGCTAGAGGTGGCTGCTGGCGGCCGGAGGTGGCTGCCGGCAGTCGCTGGCGGCCGGAGGTGGCGGTCGGCGGCCGGCGGTGGTCGCCTGAGGTTAGAGTTGTCAAACGGGCCGGGCGGCCCGTGGGCTGGCCCGACCCTGTCCATGAACAGTAGCGGCCCAGCACAAGCGGGCTTGGGGCCTGGGCCTGGACCAGGCCTTCAGATTCTGCGAAAAAGCCCGGCCCGGCCCGGCCCGGAAACGGCCCGGTTTGGCCCGGCCCGAAGTCGGCCCGGTTCTGGCCCGATCTGCGGCCCGGTTTTGGCCCCACCACTTGTTTGAATTTTTTGCTTTCCCCCCCCTTTCTTCCACCCCTTTTCCAAAATTCCACTTTTACCCCCCCCACAGCATTGTTATGTGTTAAGATTTTATTAATAAAGCTCACCAAAAAGAGTATGAAAATGTTTAACATATAATAAAAAATATAATGGCTAACAAATAAATATGTATATACATACATACATATATATGTATATTACTTATAATGAAATAAAAGGATAAAGATTAGGTTCGTTAAGTTGTGAATATTGCCTAGAGATGAAATTTAAAATTGAATAACAAGAAAAAAAAGGGCCCGGGCCCGGCCCAAGCCCGGCCCTAGATATTGGGCCTAGGGCCAGGGCCTGGACTGGGCCTAGGTTTGCCTTCGGCAGGCCCGGCCCGGCCCGGCCCGGTTGGCAGCCCCACTGGCCCGGCCCCACAGCAGGCCCGATGGGCTTGGGCTGGGCCGGCCCAAGCCCGGCCCTTTGACAACTCTACCTGAGGTGGCTGCTGGCAGTGGGAGGGTGGTGGTGGTGGTCTCAAAAAAAAAACCAAAAGTGAAAAAAAAAAAAACCAGTTTTTAGAGTTTTTTTTTTACTCTTCAGTCTAAAAACTGATTTTTTAAATTGGAGAAGGAAAAAAAATTACCAAATACACTTTTTTTTTTAATTTTTAAAATTGAAAAAAAAAGAGAAACAAAAAATCGCGTCAAACGTGGTCTTATTCTTCTTTTGCTTCATGAAAGGGCTTCGCTCGTCATTTTCTCCAAGCTCAGGTCAAAGCATAGCATCGTTGTGACACGTACGTTCCCTTTTACCCCCTATTCTAATGGTTTTTTTTTTCTTTTCCCTTTTTGGTTGGTTTACAGACCATGGACTTTATGCTCGTGCATCATGAAGCATGACTTGTCTATTTCAGACTTCAAGCTTAATGAGATGATATTGCTTGACTTAAATTTTTATCTACGTGTCTAGTGTAAAGTAAGCATTGTCCTGCGTGAAGCGATGGATTTGGTTCGTTAATTATTTACTCTTTTTATGATAGTAATAACTAATTGGTTATTCAAAACGTGTCCATTCTCCCCACCAGTCTACCTCTGCTCCGGCCCTAATCCGTACCTCTCCGGTTTTCTTCTTCTTCCCCATTGGACTGATTACTTCCTCCTCCTCCCCACCAGTATAATTTTCTCTTGTCCCTCAAAATATCACTCAATACTAGATTTACCCTACTTCAGTCAAGAGGTGCTCAATTAAAAGAAATGTGCCTAATTGCTTAGAAAATTTCATGGCTTCCTTCTTAATCAATCACATCTGATTACATACATTATAAAGCGAGAGACGAGAGAACATTATTATGTCATCGGTTATTTAGACATTCTCCATCTCGCCATGTGAATTAAGTTATTTTTTGCACTTTAAAGCAAAATTTTTCATCACTTTCACTTTTCGTATTCTTAAAATTCAAACGAAATCCTTATCATTCTTTAGATTTTAAACCAATCCTCTGCACTGTACTTAAGGAGAAACCATGGTTTCAAGTAGAGAACAATCTAATCAAAGTCGTGTAGGTTTTACATGTCATCATAATTAGGCATGGAATTGTCTGGTTTTCATACGTTCATAAGAAATTGTTTCCTTAGTTTAGTCCAGTCAAAATTAAAATGTTTCTTTTGAAGCGACACATGGTTTAATGTAATATGAACCAAAGTCATGCGGTTTCAATTCACATTTTTTAACAAAATGATTTAAAAACATATAAAGGGAGAAATCGTTTGAAAAAAACACTTTTTAAGAAAACGTTAACTGCACTTTCATAGTTTGAAATCGCGATTTATAGAATATGCTTTTCAGAAGTATCCATATTGGAAAATAAGTTTTAAAATATAGGGTATAGGTCAATAAGTCACTAGACTAAAATATTGTGGGTCAAAAATATTTGAAGTTAACTCCGAAATTTCCAAAATTAATGGTGATTGCTTTTATTTCAAGTAAATATTCTTGTGATATCCTATAAGTATCTAGGAAAGTTATATGACGTGCTTGCAACTTACCCTAACCTGCATACATATGAATCTATCAACTAATTGCCCAAGGAAAAAAGAAAAGAAAAGAAACAGGGTGTCTAAGGAATAAAAAACGGGAGAGGGGAGGAGAAAAACATAGGGAAAAAGTTCCCAAAGTAAACAATATTACGGGAGAAACGTGAATAGCTTCAACGAATTGTATTAATTATTAGACATTAAATATATTTTTATAATTGTGAAGTTTCCATTCACTATGCAGTATTTTTACTGAAATCCATAAAACACCAAAATTTGCTACTTTAGTAAGAAAAAAAGATTAAATTTAATACGGATTTGTTTTCGGTGGTGAGGAACAAAATGAAAACCTTAGTGTGTTGCAACGATGCTTATAAAACCATAATGAAAGCTATATGGTGGGGATGAAGGTCTTCTACATGCAGTCTAGATCTCGTTGGGAGACTTGAATCCTCGCTTCGGTTAAGCTACTATCCTTTCGGTAAAGCAATTATCCTTGCAGAACAAGAATTTTAATTTGGGTTAAGGTAATTACTCTGAAGATAGTTGACTCCCACTACAAGAATACTCTCATTCAAATCTTGACTTAGGCATAAGAGATCCCCCACAACGCCCAAATTAGGCATGTTATAATTTGCTCAAGTATTTCATTCCAAAATTGCTAGCACCCTCGTTTGGTCTTGGTAGAATTTTATCCTTAACATCTTGATGCCTCTTGGGATAGAGTAGACTTTTAGATCTCTAGACAGAGATCACTAATTAGCCATCACACAATGAGCAGGTTGCTAGCAGCAATTATATCGATATGTGGTCACTACTTCTCACTCACCTCCCTTTTTTCTTCATGCTAATTTATTGGTGATTACGAAGTCTGAGGCTTGGGTCATGCCTTCGATGCTGCTACCTATTGCACTCTTCAAGCCTCTTTGACGCATACTTATATTCCCCTACCATTTCTTTCCAACTTAAAGAAACACTGATCTGGCTGCCTGGTGCAATCTTTGTAATGTACGATTAAGCAGCTCGAACTTACCCTTAATGACCTTAGCATCACGCGGCATCTGTCATCATACTGTCAATTTTCTTATCATTGCTTGATCTAGAATACACTGCTTAGGCTGCAAGGTATTAGTCTCTCGATGCCCAGTGACCCTCTACCTCACTTTTTGGGCCAATTCAGCCACACGCCATGGCCACTGCTTAAACTGTGGTGCATGGCTTCCAAATTCTACTACCACTCATGTTAATGTGATTGTAAGTTCATATATAGTCAAGGGGTTATCGTGTTATTTTTTTTAATTTATATTATTCTTTAGGTTTCCTAGTAGTTGTAGGATAAAACATTCATGCCCATATTAAGGCTCTGTTCTACATGCTATTACACACAAGTATATTGTTATCTTCATCTTTTCATGGTACTAGAGCCATAATCAGTCACTATTGTTCATCTGCAGACCTAGCCACTGCCCACTGTTATTGTTCATCAACCCTAGCCTATCTCTTTCAGTCAAAAATATTTTTTTTCTACCTGTTTTGTTACCTCTATCAATTTTCTTTAGTCTAAACCCTAATCCAACACCACATTAGATGATGTTTCCTTGACTGATCTCAATGACTCCAACCACGCCGCCATATTCATCCCCATGTGCTCCTACGTGCAGCCTAAAGTTTCTACCTTCAACCCACATGCCATCATGCAGCCACCGCTTTGACGCACCTTCACGCGTTCAGTTCTCCAACCACCAGTTGTGGGCTAAGCCGTGGTAATTGGGCCATTACCTAACCTGACTTGACCCTATTTTTCTTACCCGGTTTTGTTTACTGAGACCCGTTTATTTACTTTTCATTAATTCACTTGGTTTTGACCCAGTTTTCTTACATCTCAGGACTGGTTCCTACCTTTTTTCAATCATTCTGAACCCATTCCTGCTATCTATTTGCTCAAATTCTCTTTACATTTTTTGCTTTCGAGCCTCTCATCCCGTTCTTTTATTTTCTCTTGCTTATCTTTTTTGCTTGGTGATTGTAATAGATCATGCTCAACCTATTCCTACTATCCTTGATGGCTCTAATTATATTATGTGGGCCCAACCTATGCGTAGCTTCATCAAGGGTAAGAAATTACGGTGTTACCTTATTGGTGATATTACTGTTCCCGTCAAAATCGAAGGTGAAACTCAACCAAAATTTGGTGAACGACTTGAGGATTGGGATAGCAAAATCATCAGCTAATCACCCGATTACGCAATACCTTTCTTTCGTTAGTCTATTAGCAGTTTGGTCCTTATAATAGTGCCAAAGAATTTGGGATCTTTTGGCTCACCAATACACTACTGCAAATCTTGCTAATCAGTACCAGCTTCGTGATTCACTTCACAGGATGAAACAAGAGCCTGGTCAGTTTACCAATAGCTTCCTTTCTCAAGTGCAAGGGACTTGGGATCAATTAGAACTTTCATAACCCTCACAGAATTGTTCTAATGATTTAGCTAATTTTATTGTTTATCACGACCACCTTCGCCTCATTCAGTTTCTTATGTCTCTTACTGATGCTTATGAATTCAAAGCTCACTTCTGCATCTGAGTCCATTACCTACCCTAGATAATCCCGTTGCTGAATTTCTTTATGAAAAAACTCTTTGAGGTTTTCTGTAGACCCGTGGTCCTGATACGGTCGTTGCTGCTCCTTCCCCGACTTTATCACAATCCTTCACCCTCATCAGCTGTGAAATGTTCACCATCTTCTTCATTTTAGTAGGAATATGAGTTTGGTCATATAATTCTTGATTACCCTATATGCCCTTGCAGACTATGTCATAAGTTTGGCACTAGTTACATTCCACAATGGTCCAAGAACACCAGCTTAACTAGTACTCTGCCGAAACCCAGGATTCAGTACATATTCAAGCCTCACTCCCACTTTGCTGCTATAATATCTTGCACTTTGAGAGCTGTTTAAAATAATTTTGGTGACCCAAAAAAAATAAAAATAAACGGACATCAATTTTGAGCAATGCTCGGAGATTAGTAGAGAATGAAATGTTAAAATGATTTTGGTGTCAAAATGTAAATTTTGCAAAGTTTTGGGGCAATTTGTAAATATGGGAGTTTTTTGGGGACTAACTATAAATTATTGTTTTTAGATGAAAAATAATAAAATGAGTGGTGTGTGTATATATTTTGGTGATATCTGGGGTTGGAGTTAAATTAATAAAGATTAGAAAAATTATCGGGGGCAAAAATGTGATTTTGAAAATTTTTGAGATCATTTTGTAATTTTGAAAAACTTTGGGGGCCAATTTATAATTTTGGAAAAAGGCATTATGTGTCAAGATTTTAGAACCCACGTTTGGTATAATCCTCCTCTTGTTATTAATTGGATGACTAATAAAATTTAATATCAAACTAATGAGTAGATGAGGATGTTAAGGAAACAAATTAAAGGGAAACAAATGAAAAGAAAAAGAAGGAAATTCGGAAAGAAGAAAAGAGAAACAGTAACAAAAAACAAAATAGAGGAAGAAGGGAAGAAAAATAGAAAGGAAACTAGGGAGTTTGGGGAAAAGAAAGGAAGAAGACAAAAGAAAGAAGAGAGAGAGAGAGAGAGAGAGAGAGAGGGAAGTGAAGAATCTTTAGGGTAATTCCTTTGCTCTTTGGTGTGCAATTTCAGTATGTGAATATAGTGCAAGTCGTATGTGTTTTCATTGTGTGTTTAGTGTGTGTTTGGTCACGGGTAGTGGGATGATCATATCTATGTGCGTGTTCTTGTGTTAATGGGTATTTGTAGCTTATGCGGGTGTGGATTGTGTGTGTGTTTTTCAGCTTATTAGTGTGTGCAGTGTGCTGTATGTGGTTGCAGTGTGTGTTCATGATTGCTGTGGGGATAATCAATGTGTATGTGGGTGAATTTGTGTGTATATATGTGTGTAAAGTGAGATAAAATATGTTAGAGTTTGTTTAGTGCGTGTATGTGAGCTATTCGAGAGTATGTGAGTGTGACAGTGTGCATGCGTACAGTGCATGTTCTTGAGTGTGTGTTTCGGGTGAGTGACTGTGTGTATTATGTGTAATAGGTGTGTTAGTGTGTGTTTAGGCATGAATTTATGTGGTTAAGTGTGGGTACAGTGTGTGTTGAGCTATGTGAGTGTGTGCAAATGGTTGTTCGACAGAGGAAGTGAGGAAGAAGATCGCACTGTGTGTTTCAAGGGATAATAGTGTGTGTGAATGATTTGAATGATATTTGCTTCTTTTTTTTGGGTGTTTAATTAGGCAGTTTTAAACTGAATTTTTTATAAATAGTTAGGGTCAAAATCTGAAAAAGTCCAAAACAATAAATCTCATTATTTTTACAAGACCTACGCTCTGAAACTTTTTTTTGGAATTTTTTGGTATTCGCGAAGGATACTAAATTAGGGTAGCATACCAACCTATTTTAATCTAAAAATATTAGGAAAACCTTATTTTACTGTGTTCCATTTTCAAATTTTCATGTCATTCTGAGGCCGACAGGTATTTCTTGCGAAACTGGCTTCTGAGCACTCGGTATGAATATCGGTTCAGGCATTTCGGGTGAAAATTTTCTAAATATTTTTTTAGCCAAAAATGACTTGAGGATGCTTAAAATAGTGTTTTAAGATATTTTTGAGATTTTTTTGGTGCCAGGAATCCCCAGAGGGTATTTTGATAATTTGTCATCTAGAGGGCTATTTTGATAATTTTATCTATAAGAGGTATTTTTGAGTAAATTTACATACGATAGGGATATTTTAGTGATTTTACTTACGAGAAGGCTGTTTTGGTGATTTAGGTATGAGAGGGGTGTTTTTGACAATTTTACACATAAGGGGTATTTTGATAATTATACATACCGGTGAGGGGGCCGTTCTGGGAGTATGCGAGAGTCAGTTTTGAATTTATATCATAATATATATTGTTTACTAATAATTGAATGGTTCTATTTAGGTGAAAGCAGCAGACTTTTCGGTTAAACTAACTTAGTTTCGGATACAAGTAAGGGTTTTTATTTGAACCCCCGAGTAAAGACTTCTATCCGAACCCTTATTTCAATAACTCGTACTCGTAAGTATTCTTTTGATTTACTTATGGCTATTGTCGAGCACCGAATTATGCATTGATATCAGCATGTTATTGTCAAGAAAAACTCAATATTAAACCTAAATTGATTATTTGAAAATCTTATCGATACTTACCTATTATTGCATGCTGAGCAAATTCGATAATTGTTTGCATTCTTTCTTCCAAATTGTTGTGCCTAGATTTGATAATTATTTGTAATCGTTCTTACTATTTTTTTGTAGTTATTCTGAAATTCTAAGTGATGAAATGATTCAGTATGCTTAATTGTTATTGAAACCTTATTTGTGCAGTTATTCGAAGAAATGTTAGTGCTCATTTGATTGCATTTTAAGCAGTGAATTTCTGGTTGATTCTATAATTGTTGGCTTTCTGGGTTAACCTTGAAATCTGTTCTATGGGGAGGCGTTATAAGGGGTCTGAACCTGCGTAATTATGCAGGGGAAGGTCTATGAGGCACCCCCAACCCTAGTGATATCACCAGAGTCGGGTGGTCGGTCATAACTGCATCACAACCTTACTAGACAACAGAGCAACTCTAGATACACATTTAAATAAATATATATATACACACACACACACACACACACACACACACACACACACATACATAAAGTTTCAAAAAGCCATCCTTACAAAAATTTTCACCATAAAGCTCAACATGAACACAACGGAAGTTTTTACACAAAACATCTAATCCCAAAATACGGATGTCACCGTCTTACTTTTCTTCTCACAGATCAGGCTGCCTTCTCTTTCCATTTCCTTGACGTTTCTCCTACCTCGCCCTGACTACCTGAAACATTATAGGTAAGGAATGAGAGCAAATCGTCCAGTAAAGATAATACGAGGAGTAACGCGTACAACGAAGTGACAATCTTGGGAGAAATAATAATCAACCCCAAGGATATCAAGAATCCAGAGTTCAATAGATAACACAGCATCAATTCAACGATCAAGCAACATATTTTTTCTTTAACCAGTCTGTGTAGCCTTAAGGCCCAATATAACAACATTATCACCACATTTTATAAATTAAACTGACTGAATCGACTGACTGACCTACTATGCACATAAACACTAAATCACCAAATTAAACATCAATAAAATACAAGCAATTAAAATCGCGTATGTCATAATAAAATCAAATGCAATGTAGATGCCGACTCGACTAACTAGAGTTGATTGACACGACAGATTCGACCTGCACGGCCTACATCATTTTCGCCTGTGATTACATTTCGCTGGCCCTTTTTCACATAATGTCCTGTACTCCAGGATGTTCATCTCAGTCTCAAACAAATAAAAGAGACATCAAGCAGAAGAAGGGAACTCACGAAGAGTGCTCGTCCCCAAACCACGCTATCGTTAAAACAAAATCACAAAAACTGGATGGACTAAGGGAACTGGGTTCACCTTATATCCTCGTCAATCAACTACTCAACAAGAAATTACGGTTATGCACACGACCACAGTTCAACACAATGATTTGAAATCACACCAATAATATACACAGAGTGGACTAGGGAACAAGCTAGTCACAAACCTCAATAATATTTCAAGCTAAGAGAGATATCGGCACAACAACCGCCAACACCTCATATCCACCATACAACATTCATCATATTACACACTATCAACGATGGGTATGCTATGAGGGGAAAATTTGTAGTATACAGAGAGCAGTACTATCCTTACCTAACGAACCCAGCAACTTCAAACCACAACGAGCAGGATCACCAAATCAAATAAGACCTTGCTCGTTAGCTACTAACCATCATAAATAAAAAATTATTCTACTCCTATTTTATCAATTATTTATCGTATTTTACAGCGGTCAGTTATTATGATCCGACAGCCTGGTCTTTAACCCAGCCAAGTACCGCACCAGTGCTGATACCCCTTATTTAGGGGTATTAACCCCATTCCTTGATTCTCGTTACTCAAAGCGCTCAATTTAGTGCATTCCTCAAAGTTTGGAATCGACACGGTAAAATTACCAAAACACCCCCTAGGGGTGATAAATTACCAAAATGCCCCTGATGGTCACTACCGCACCCACTACCCCAAATCTACTTCAAAACATCCCTATGGATGTTTTATACCCTTCCTGGACTAAAAATTCCTTCAAAAAATTTTCTAAAGAAAATTACCAAAATAGCCCCTCCGGGTGGCAAATTACAAAAATGCCCCATGGGGGTTTTGGGCACCAGAAAAATCTCGAATCATCTTAAAACACAATTTTAAGCATCCTGAAATCATTTTGAGCTAAAAAGTATTTTTTAAAATTTTTACCCAAAAATTCCAAACTGACATTCGTACCGAGCGCTTAAAATCCTGTTGGCAAAAATTGCTAATGACTTCAAAATGACCTGAAATCTTGGACAATGGAACTTCTTAGCATCCTAGGGTTCTCATAAAATTGTTGCGCGAAATCGTGCTATTCACGGCACATGGCTACCAAGTGCACTCCTTCACGAACTAGCCTTTTTTCATTCCAAGCACCCTCACAGCAGACCCATATCACCTAAAACCCCTTTTTGCATAGCCTGCTCTCAGCCATACCCACATACTCACACATATATGCTAAACACACACACCACAACTCTTGTATGGACCAAACACCCACAAAATATGGATGATGTCAGGAAATAAAGTGTAGAACTTAATGCGTAACCTTCAGAAATTTGAGTCTCCTCTTACTCTCTCTAGCTCTCTCTCTAGGGTTTTACATAAGAAGGGGCAAAGAAATTCTGAGATGGCAGCCCCATAAGCCTCCTCAATTATTTCCACCCTAGTTGGAAAATTACTAAAAAAACCCAGCTTAGTTATTTTTTTCCACACACAATTTTCTAAAATTATGAAAAGACCCCAAAACTAATCAGATTAAAGTCAAAATATGAATTTCTGATAAAAGTAATAATTCAGAGCGTTACATTAGATGCATGGAAACTAGCAAGATAGTCCATGCCCAAAATGACAATAAAATCTTGTATGCCAAGAGAGATGAGATTAACATGAAGGTCTCTATCACCTATACGAGCAATACAATGCCTATATATAGGGGTTGCAATTAGGGACTTGCCAAGTGGAGTACCAAGAGAGAGATAAAAGTCTAGACAGTGGGGCTTAATATTCAAGCGACATACAAAAACATGCAACACACAATAAAAAGTGTGGAGCCTGGATCAAACAAAGCATGTTCATCAAGAGAGTTATCTTGAAGTGTACCTGACACCACATCATTGGATGCAAAAGCATCCCTAGCATTTATAACATAAGTTTGGCTCTAAACCCTGAGTATCCGACTATCCCCATTCTTGGTTTACCATTTTCCCTTGACTTCCCAAGAAGGAGCTTATTTGGACGAGGCAGTTTCTAACCTAGATCCAACTGTCCACAGTTAAAGCATGCACCTTTAATGAGATAGCACAGTCGATTCCCATGGTTCCTCCCATACTTCTTACATGCTTCCGATGTACCAATACCCTGTGTTGGTGCCCTTTTTCCAGTAATCTAATGCTAGAGTTCTCATCTTACTATCTTGAGCCACAGACTTGCCTTTGTAGTTGCCTTCTTCTGTCTCTCTTCTTCTAATACATCTTATTATCTTGCACAACGGCTTGAGCTGCCTCCACTATCTCATCATACACCTAAATATTGTTACCAGAAACTTACATCGAATATTTGGCAGGAGCCCAACTCGAAATCTTGCCACGCGGTGCTCCTCAATAGACACAATCTCCAATCACTTACGTATCTCCCGACATTTTGTTTTCTGGGTACATAAGATGTTCTCTTTCATCTTTTCTTTTCATTTACTTCCTTCAACCAATGTTCCATTTTTATTAATTCATCTATTCTGCTATTTTATGACTCTGATGAAACCGGTATGCCACCTCATGATGACTTTATGGCCCATCTTGAGATGTATGCCTGACCTGATGATCCTGCTACACTTGATCAAGCTCCACCTTTGGTCTCTGATGTTATCAAACCTCCACATTCCCTTCACATTCGTCCATAGCGGGAACGAAAACCTCCATCATATCTTCAAGATTTTTATTGTTTTTCAACTATTATTTCTTTACATGAGCCTCAATCTTATCGCCAAGCTAGTTCTGATCCTACTTGGTAGCAAGCGATGCACAGTGAGTTATAGACATTGGGTAAAACCCATACTTCGGATTTAGTTCCTCTTCCTCCTAGAAAAACAGTCGTTGGATACAAGTGGCTTTATAAAATTGAGGCTCGCTATGATGGCTCCATTGAGCTTCAGAAGGCATGTTTGATCACAAAGGGCATTGCTGCAAAGAGACATTTTCTTCTGTAGCTCGCCTTACCTCTGTTCGTAGTTTACTTGTAGTTGTTGCTATTTGCAAGTGGCCTTTATTTGAGAAGCATATCAAGAATGCCTTTCTTAATGGTAATCTCATCGAGGAAGTCTATTGGCCACCACTTCTGGGATAATTTCATCCTCCAAACAAAGTTTGTCGGGTTCAGCGTGCATTACATAGACTCAAACAAGTTCGCCATGCCCGGTTTGCCAAGTTCAGCTCCATTTTGCAGCAATTTGGCTCTGTATCTAGTGCATATCATTCTGCACTCTTTAATTATAAATCTGCTCAGGGGATCATACTTGTGCTTCTCTTTGTTGATCACGTGATTATCACATGCAGTGATCTTGATGGTATTTCTATTATAAAGCAAGACCTTAATAACCACTTTGATATGAAAGATCTTGGTGTCTACTTTTTTAGACTTGAAGTTTCCACTACCTTTGATGGATACTATCTTTCTCAAGCTAAATATGCTTCTGATCTTCTTTCCCTTGTTAGTTTAACTGATTGCAAGACCGCTTCTACTACTCTTGAGACTAATCTAAGATTTACTCCACTTGATGGTGAATGTAAGACCCCAAATAATCTGTAATTAAATTATTATTATGCTTTAGGTTACCTTCATAAATTTAGTTATTTTTGGGTATTTTTGAATAAGTAATATACCTTTAGGATTCTTTTGGTTATTTACCAAACTTAGAGATTTAAGGGCTAATCAATTCTGTTTTATCGATACTTCTAGTTTTGGCTTGTAGAGCGATATAAGAAGAAGAAACCTAGGGTTTTGGAGGATTGCAATTTCTTACTCGTAATTGGTAAGTGATCTTAAACCCAATTTTATTATAAGAATGAATTAGAGCTTTGAATCCCCAAACTTCACCCAAGACTTCACAACCCAAGGCTTGGTACATTCACCTTTTACAATGATTAATTTGTGTACAATAAAACCCTCTTGAAAGGAAATGAGTACAATTGAAGATCTAACATGAAAAAGAGATAAAATATTCAACGACATGTGAATACTAGCACTCATCTATAATTTGCTGACAAGGGTACTCTTTTCACTGATGCGAAATCTAAGAGAAAGAAGAGGGACAATCCAAATCTTGAGCATAAATGTTTTTCTACTGAACAGAGGCTTAGAATGTTTCCATGGTGTATGATAAAAACCTAAAATCATATTGTAGACACCCCATTTTTGTAGGTATTTTTAATTGAATAAATAGTGGGCTTTATTATTAATTAAAATGCATTATTGAGTTTAGGCTTCGTAATGTGATTTAATTAATTCAGTCCAGTCCATCTGAATGGTCCAATCCGGTCCAGTTGCATTTCTAGTCCAAGTCCTGTTGCATTAGTCTAGTCCATTTAGGTTCCGTCCAGTCTAAGGTCAACATTATTTGAATTCATGTAGTTATCTAGATGACTTGGGAAAATAATCCATGATTTATCCTTGATATAGAGATCAAATTTCATTTTTTGGTCAGGAAATGATTTATCGGGAATGTGATGTATCCCATTTGTCATTTATGAGATAATTACCAAAATTAAAGTCAAATAATACCTCACAATACAGAAAAACAACAAAGAGAATCTTTTCTGGTCTATGTCTAAGCCTTGAAATGTGTATTACTCCCCGCAAGACCAGTGTCAAACTACGTCGGTTTTGATTCCAATTAGTCCGATTGGATACGTAGGCAATTCGACCCTGGATGTTGAGTTCAAGCCTAAAAATCATAGAAATTAACTTAAGGTGAGTTTCGTCATCCTATATGTGTACTTTGGGCCAAAACTCATTAAAAAGGAAGTAGAGACTAAAAGGGCATAGCTGGTGCCTAACACCTTCCTGTTGCATAACTTAGTCCCCGGACTCTTATCCTGGTTTCCATAGATTAGTCATCTTTTCGGACACATTTTAAGTCACTTTTAGGGTTTTCTCCTTTTTCCTAATTTAAAATAAATAAGATGGGGACTCCATTTAAAAATCCATTTAGCAGATTTGTTTTGAGGTGGTTGGCTACAGACCGGCTTCGCTACAGACTAAATACTAAAGAGGACTAGACTCAAAAAGTTTTTATTGATTTTTTGACATAACTGTGGTACTTGCGCTTTTATTTCCATATCTCACATACGCACACATATCACCCTGACCCACTTCTACATCGTTAGCCATTTCTGACTTAAGCATCGGAGCGTTCCCCTGCCAGTACCCCACCCAGCACTCACTCCATGTGCACTTTTGCAGGCTTACTTTCTGGTGTGGTTCCCCATCCAATTTTTAGCTGCAACCGATTGGCCTCATCCTGGGACCAAATGAGGGAACATGGCCAATCATTCATCTTTTAGCGACTCTCCACTTAGTCGTTCTCGAGACCGCCAAGCACGATCCAGCAGTTCTCATCAACTGGGTTGTTCTCATGACCAACGATCAACACCCTTATATCGTCGTGCCATTCTGCAAAAGATGTTTATGTCAATGTAACATCCACTACTTCAGAGTCAAACAATCCATCTCAAAGAAACATATCTGCAACATCAACTCTGAAGAACGGTGACCTTCGTCATCACATCAACCGTCAGTTATTTGAAACACCCCATGCCGACCTTACGAGACAAATCCATGAACTGAAGAATTTTGTGAACACTCTCTAACAGAAACTCGACATGGCGGTAGTTCCTCCATCTACCCAGCATTCTTACCTAGATCCAAGCAGCATTCATCTCCGACTCAGTCTAGATCAAGTTATGGTCGCAAGTACAAATCAGAGGCCGATCCGACATACGATCCCAAAGAGAAGAGCAAAGAACACACAATCAGGAGTGGATCATGCTACCACCGCAATCCAGCAGTCGAAGACAACACTGACTCCTCTCCTGATAAGGTTGCCAGATCTGACACCCCTCGAAGATCAATCCATAGAAAAAGGATGCTTGAGTACCGTTCTTATGTACGAGACTCCTGAAAGGTTGTCCCCAAGTACCATTCTCAAGAACGATCTCCCCCAAGGGAAGATGTTGGATATACGTTTTCTAAGGTGATAGAGAAGGCCAAGTTACCACCCAACTACCGAATGCGTCAGTACCACCTTTATGATAGAACTGGAGATCCTGGAGAACATGTTTATCAATTCGAAACAAACATGTTACTCCTCCAAGTGTCAGACGTTGTTATGTGCAGAGCCTTCCCTACCATTACGAAAGGCTGCGCATGTATGGTTTAAGTCACTACAACCAAGGTCTATACACTAATTTGCGCAACTGTCATACCTCTTTCAGAAGAACTTTGTATGTAGTCGCTCACGAAGGAAGAACTCAGCCAGCTTACTCAACATGGTGCAAGAGAAGAATGAGTCCTTAGCCCGTTATCTTGGAAAATTCAATACTGCCACCTTAAAAGTTGATAATCTTAACGAATCTGTCAAGAATACTGCATTTCTTTGAGGACTCCGACCCACCTCTAAATTTGCCTTCTCCGTCAACAAAAGCCCTCCTGGAAACATGAAAGCTCTTTTCAAGAATGTTAACAAATACATTCAAACTTAAGAATACCTAGAGACCCACAGAGGTTGACGAAGAGAAGGCAAAGAAGAAAAAGGGAAACGACCACAGGAATTGAGTCCCCAAGGAAGAAAGAAGACAAAAAACTACAAGCATGATGAACGGCGTCATAAAGACCCGTTTGTCATGGAGAATTTGATACCTCTCAATGCCAAACCATCACAGATACTACACGAGATCAAAGACAATAAAGCTCTCAAGTGGCCAGAGAAGATGAAATCTCGGGCAAACAAAAGGAGCAGAGAATTGTGGTGCCACTTTCACAACGACTGTAGCCATGCAACAGATGATTGCAGATAATTTAAACAAGCAATCGAAGCTCTAATTAAGCATGCCCAGTTGAGAAAGTATGTGGCATGCAAAGAAGGTCGACAAGAAACACCCCCAACTACTGAAGAAAGAGAAGAACTGGAAGAGAATGCAGGCACAATCAACGCCATCTCTGGGGGATTAACGGTAAGAGGCTCATCAAGACAGGCTCGAAAAGCATATGCTAAGAAAGTGTGCATAACGAGCCAACCTTCAAGTAAAAAACAAAAGACTGTGCCCTTACTTGCTATCTCTTTTTCCAATGATGATCTAAAAGACATGAAGATTCATCACGATGATCCATTAGTCATTACCATCAAGGTAGAGAATTTTGATGTGAAATGTGTTCTGATCGACAATGGGAGTTCAGCTAAAGTTCTATTCAATGATGCATTTAGGAAGATGAACATCCCTACGGATCGCCTCCGAAAGATGGACACACTATAATATGGATTCTCCAATCATCCAGTCACAGTCGAAGGTATTATCGCACTCCCAGTTGTGATAGGTACACCTCCGATGCAAGCAAACATGATGCTTGATTTTGTGGTAGTGAAGGTTCCCTCTGCATACAATGCCATACTTGGATGACCTGCACTTAATCAGTTATAAGTCATGGTATCGACCTACCACCTTAAGATGAAGTTCCCAATGGAATAAGGGATTGGAGAAATCAAAGGAGATCAGACTATAGCTCGACAGTGCTATGTAACTTCGTGTCGATCAAAGAACAAGGAAGCATTCATTATTGAAGACCTTCGAGAATATACAAAGATGAAAAAGGGGTGAACAAGTGGAAGATCTCATTAGCATTGAAGTATATTCGGGAGAGAAGGAGAAGACAGTTCGGATAGGTTTAAATCTTAAGGAAGACACTAAGCTCGAGCTTATGAACCTATTACAAACCTATGCGAACATCTTTGCATGGACATCAACAGACATGCATGGGATTGATCCCAAGGTCATATCACATAAGCTGAATGTCGATTCATCTAAAAAAACCTTTCAAGTAAAAGAAGAGAACCTTCGCACCAGAGAGACAGGAAAAGATTAAATCGGCTGATTTATACCCGTATAAAAATTGGACATTAATTAATAGGGCAGTTAACCTTGCGGGTTAATTGTCCGATTGGTCATGAGGTGATTATGGTTTTATGGGAGAATGTTCTAAAAAATGGGATACTGAATTACCATCAGTTGGTCAGCAGGTTGGAAGTTTTCGAATTTATTTTTTTTTTTTTGGGAAAGTCCGATTTTGACTAACCATCCGGTCACTTGGTGAGTAAACCGGCCGGTTGGTCAGTGTGAGGCATAAGCCAGCCAATTTTGAATGGAGAAGCAATGCACACATTGACTAACCGTCCAGCTTGGAGCGTGGATAACTAGCCAGTTAGTTAGAGTCTCCCCTTTCTTGCAAAATTACCAGTTTTAGCTTACAAATATTGGTGGTTTCCCTGCCAACATGCCATAGGCCAATACAGGTATTTCCCAACAAAGGGCAGAACACTGAATGGTTCGGGTGTGTGGTTTCCCCTTATAACACTGAAGGACCAAGGCTTCAAGTATCACTCTCAAATGGTCGGGTCAGAGTGAGGTGTGCGCGTGTGTGAGATACGAAAATAAAAGCTCAAATACCACAGTTTCATATTGTACATGCCACCAAATACGAAGAAAGTACAACAAGGCCAAAAATTTTAAAAGGTTTTCAAGTCTAGTCTTCTTAGTGTATTTGTCCCAAGCAGAATTGTCATTTTGGCAAATTACCTCAAAAAAAATTCGCAAAAAAGGATATTTGGTAGAGTCGCCATCTTATTTAATTAAAAAAATAAGAAAGACCTAGAAAATGACTCAAAGGTGTCTAAGAAGCATAACTATTATGTTGAAACCAAGATTGGGATCATCTACCTGAATCGCTTTCTTCCATTTTACCCCATCAAAGCACATTATATCACATAGATTCTTAGATCGATTTCTAGAAATCAAGTCTTTCATCAATACTCTTCCCTCGTCTTAACGCATCAACTTGGCGCATATCACTTCTTCTTATAAGGTCATCTGAAGGCCTACAATGGATATGACTAAACCATCTTAACCGATGTTCCCTCAGTTGGCATCAGCCCCACTTTGTTGCATATATCCTCGTTTCTTACTGTCCCACGTTGAGTGGCCACATACCATCCTCAGCATTCACATTTCAGCCAGACTCATCTTAAATATATGGTGCTTCTTAGTTGCCTGACATTTGAATCCATAAAACATTGTTGGCATCACTAATGACTATAACTTGAGAGGAATATTACGATCACCTATAAACCCAAAAGCGCGACACCCTAGAAGCATACCTCCACTTCAGCGGCCCTGCCATTATCCTATGGGCTTCATCATCATGAATCTCTACCTCTTTGCACATTGTTTTCAAATATTTTTATTTTCTCTCTTAGAAGGTAATAATTCTGGGGACCAATCCGTAGGGTGACAAATTTCCTTTTCATAGATGTGTGTGTGTGTGTGTGTTGGTTACAAGGTCTGAAACCAATCCTTAGGGTAGCAAACATTAAATACACACACACACACACACACACACACACTGATATAGTAAATAAATAAATAGTATAGAAATAATAATAATAATTTGATAAGAGCTAAAAATATTTTTGCACTTTTTTTAGAGAGAGGTGACAAAGCTCCAGCTTTGGGACTAATCCTAGGATTCTCGCACATTCCAATTGCTGAATAACTCCCTCACATACTTGACCTGGTTCGTATCCTTAGTAAACTGCAAGAAGACTTCCAAATCAACTTCGTTGCCTTAAGACTTCGACAAGAGAAGATCACCAAAGAGATGGAATATCTCATTAAAAAAGATAGGGGTAAAGAACCTGAAGATGAATCAAAAGAGGATAAGAAAGAAAAAAAAAGGAAGATGAATCTAGGTTGAAAATCGATTGCCAGTATGATTCCGATGGTGAAGAAAAAGCTATGACTGCATATTGGGAGAAAAAACTGGCAATGCTTGAATCTGAAGTTGGTCGAATGAAAAGGCCAATGACCCCATGGACTTTATTACCCTTACCATAAACCCTGAAGATAGTCTTTCACCCAAGTTTAAGATTCCTAACATAGACAAGTTTGATGGGACTTCGGATCCAAAGATCCATATCAAGATGTATATGCCTGTGTTAGCTCATCGCGGAGTTTATTGTAACCAGTTAGTCCAGCTGTTCCACCAGACCTTGGCAGGGGCTACCTCTTGATGGTTCCTCGGCCTCAATAACTCTTAAATCTAAATGTGAGAATATATGGTGAGAGAATTTGTGAATCAATAGCAATAAGACTATGTATTGACATACTCAGAGAGACTTGGAGACCACTAATCGGGAGCCTACCGAATCAATATATGCATTCATCATCTAATGGAGAAACAAGGCTGCATAAATGTTCAATTGCCCATCAGAAGAAGAGAAAGTAAGCATAATAGGGACAATCTTCGGTTGCCATATCGTAAGTTTTTTTACCCCCATTTTAGATCAGTATGTGAAAGTCACATACATTCTTCTTTTAAAATACATTTAGCTTGATCCCTTCTGGATGAGGGTATGCAGGCAACCTCCGTACGGTGCAACAATTTCCCAGTCCAAGTCTGTGTCTAAGGGTTTGTAACTCCAATTCATGTCAGTACATGAATGTCACGTACATTTCCCATTTTCCCAGTCAAGATCCAGTTCGAGGGTATTCTACCCTCAGTCCATGTTAGTACGTGAAAGTCACGTACAATCTTTTTCTCAGTCTAGGTCGATATGAGGATCGCATACCTTCTCATCTCAATTTTATTCTCAATCTAGCTCAGTTGGCATATCCACCGGAATTCCTGTGCATCCTCTCTACAAATACAATTTCCCTTGGTGTCAAAGCAACCAACCGCTTCCAAACATTGTTGGCTTTAATTTTCGCACATGAATCTTTTTTGTGTGTGCCTAAACATTCATCTACTTTTACGCGTTAATAGCTCTGAATTCTACACATGAAGCGTTCAATCGCTATCAAGCATCGGTGTCTTCGATTTTCACACATAAGTCTTTTATGTATCTAAACCACCATCCATTTTTACGTGTTGTTGGCTTTGACTTTGAACAACACCTCTTTTCTAGACTGCCTTGGTTTGATTTATTTCCAAGGATACATAGAAAACCTTACAAAGGTCCGACCTCATATCTGTGTGAGTATTTAAGTCTGTCGTTGAGTCACGTGGTCTTTTGACACGTTTTTACTACAAAAATATGTTGTCTTTTTCTCGGTGATGTTCGTCTGCTAGCGCGCTCCATCCCCGAGGGGCTCGGTACAAAGCTCATTTTTGTTGATGTTTCTAATTGAATAAATAATGGCTTTATTATTAATTAGGGTGCATAGTTGAGTCTAGTCTTAATAATGTGGTTTAGTTAATTAATTTAGTCCAGTCCAGTCTAGTCCTAGTCCAAGTCCAATCCAGTTGCATGTCAAGTCTAGTCTAGTTTGTCAGTCCAGTCCAACTGCATTAGTCCAATCCATTTGTGTCAAATCCGGTCTATGGTCTAGATTATTCTAATTGATGTACTTTGTCTAGATGACTTCCATGATTTTTCCTTGATATAAAGATCAAATCATTTTATTTTTTGATTAGGAAATGACTTATCCCAAATCTAGTACATCCCATTTACAATTCAGAGATATTACCAAAAATAGGGACATATAATGCCTCAAAATTCAAAAAAAATTATTTTTGATACATTAGGGTGAACCGGCCGATTTTCTACTAACCGCGGGTTAGTTGACTTTTGTCAACCTGCATTTTTATGACTTATTCAGGCTTATAAGCCTTGCAGATTGGCATTGGCAATCTTATCAGATTCTACGACCCTGAGCACTATAAAAAAGGGTCTATGCCTTCATATATAGGGGTTTAGCTTATTCTCTTTAGAGCTCGTGTGTCATTTCTTAGTAAAGTAATGTTCTCTCTCTCTCTCTCTCTCTCTCTCTCTCTCTCTCAAAGTCTAGCCATTGAAACAACTGCTAAAATGTCCTTTTGCTCTTTGCGTTATGGATTCTACAGAGAACATCCTCGAGTCATGAAGGCAAGCTATAATTCGAGATAATCTTTACTAGCTTTTCTAGATTAGAAGATCACATAGATTGTCTCACCTTCTCATGAGTCTTTTACCAAGTTTTGTCTACAATCTAGGTTCAAAATGTATATTACTCCCCATAGGACCAGAGTTAAACTACAATGGTTTTTGATTCCGATTAGTCCGATCAAATACGTAGGCAATCGACTCTTGTTGTTGAGTTCAAGCCAAAAATCTAAAATTTACTTAGGGTGAGTCTTGTCATACTTTACAAGCTATGTGTTCTTAAGGCCAAAATTCATTAAAATGAAGTAGAGACTGAAAGGGCACAGCGGGCACTCAATAGACTGAAATTTTTGCTTATATTCCGTATGACTCCCCTCTCCTAACAATTAAGATAGTGTTAGTCCATCTTTATCTAGTCTATTACAGCGTCAGCATAGTTTGCATGCATTTTTTGTGTAGGGGCTCCATGTAATTCTACTCACCCAATAGTCAGGATAGTGCTTATCCTTGTGCAGTCCATTGCATGATAAGTATCATCTACATGCATTTTACGGGCTCCTTGTGATTCCCCTCTTCTGGCAGTCAAATAATGTTTGTCTCCATATCCTTTTTGTTTTAGGGTTTCTTATGATTTTTCTCTCCTGACAGTCAAGACAGTGTCTATCTCCTTGTTCTTTTGTTTTTATCTAGGGAATCACCTAGCGGTTCCTTGTGATTCTCCTATCTTGACAATCAGGATAGTGTGTGTTTTTATCCAGTCCATTGTATGGTCAGTATCGTAGGCATAGATTTTTGTTTAAGCGCTCCATGTGATTCCTCTCTCATAATAGCCATGATAGTGTCTGTCTTCATTTTCTAAGCCTAGGTTCTAGGATTTTACTTCCTGCCCCTAGATAAAAATAAATGGAAATTAAAACAAAAATTTTGAAAAGAAAAAAAGAAAATTGAGCTTTGACCTCCCAACCCTAGTAGACTTTGGGAGAGGGTCAATCTATCCCGTTCTTGTCCTTATAGACTCTAGAAGGGAGTTAACTTATCTTGTCTCTTGACTTTAGAAGAGAGTCAACGTATCCTTGCTCCGTCAGTCACTACCGTTCGCATTGTTAGCTTCTTCTTCCAATGGCTCATTCTTATCTTTCCCGACTCTAGAAAAAAGTTGATAGATATTATTCTTGTCCTTCTAAACTCTAGAGGAGAGTCAATCGGCCTTATTCTTGCCGCTCAACGACCAACTCCCCTTGGGCATTGTTGGCTCTGGCATTGAGTGACTTCTCTAGATCTATTCGGTGTTACTAAGCGACCAACTGCTTTTACACGTCATTGGCTCTTGCTCTTAGGATCATTAAATCCCGTTAAGCTAAGCGATCACTCGCTTTCATGCATTGCTGGCTTTAGTTATTAGTCAGGTGTCCAGTGTGTCTAGACGAGCATCCGCTTGCACATATTGTTGCTTTAAGATAGGCTTCTTCCTTTCTATCTAAGCGGCTAGGCACTTTCATGCGTTGTTAGCTCCGGCTCTAGATGAGGTTTAGTCCTTATTTTTAGTGTCCGAATTATTTTTAGTATTCCAAGACAACCAACCGCTTCACGCGTTGTTGGCTCCTTCTCTAGTCATATGCCCCGATATCCCTAGACGACTAGCCGCTATCACGGGTTGGTTGTGCCCTTTGTCCAGCCGCCTTTACGCGATGTTGGCTCTGGCTCTAGATAAAGTTTATTCCTTCATTTTAGTATCCCTAGAAACCAACTCCTATCACATGTTGTTGGCTCCGACTTCTCGGGGTACGCCATTTGTTTCGCGACTAGCCGCTTTCACGCATTGCTGGCCCTGAGTCCAGATGAAGTTAAGTCCTTATTTTTAGTGTCTCAAAATGACTAACCTCTATCATCCTTTGGTGGCTCCTGTTTTTAGAGGTGTGCCCTTTCTCTGGCAACAAAAAGCTTTCAAGCATTCTTGGCACCAGCTCCAGATAAAGTTCAATCTCATTTGCCTTTTGATGTTGCTTGATGAACAACCGCTTCTACACGTTGATGGCTCTGGCTTCAAATGATATACACACCCTCTGTATTACGTTGGTCTGGTTCCTTTTCTAAGGATACGCAGCAAGCCTTAAAAAGGTCTGACCTTATATCTGTGTGAAGTTCTTGTATGTCGTAGGTCCTATGATCCTTTTAATTTTCCTGTTAGTAAAATGTGTTGTTCCTGGTAATGTTCTCTTGTGAGAGAACTAACTCCCTCTTCAAGGGTCTGTAGACAACTCATTTTTGTAATCTTATTTTGTCCTTCTTATTTATTGGTTATTAAGCTTTATTTTTAATTGAATTTATGATTATAACTAGTTTAGCCTAGTAATATTGTAAGTTAAGGAATTAGATCCTATCCAATGAATGATCCAATCCAGTTAAAGTTTAGTCCATTAAGTGGTTCAGTTTGGTTAATAGGCCAGTCCAGTTGTCCAAACCAGTCCAGTTAGTCAGTCAACTTATTGGGGTTTAACCGAAGTTAAGGTAAATAAGGAAGAAAGATCTTGGCTTGATTTAGAGTTGACTTGGAATTGATTTGGGAAATCTGGTATATCCTTGATTTAGAGATTAACTTGGGTTTGATTCCTGAAATTTGGTGTATGCCGAGTATGTTTTTGGTAGATTTTATTTGAATTTCTGTTGATTATTACCCAAATTTGAGATAAAATCATATATGATTAAGGGATAAAATTAGCAGTAAATAGGCTGGTAAAGCGTTTTAGTTGGGTGGAACTGGCCGGTAGAGGAATTCTTAGACCTTTTGATTGAATTCAGATATTATCCATTGTCAGACGGATATGCACAAAAAAAGTCAACTTTTTCTATTTTATCATCCTCCAAAGCCCTATAAATAAATCCCTTGGGCTAGAGAAAAAAAGGATCTTTTCCTTTGAAGGAAAAATTCTGCAAAACGACGTGAGAAGAGATGAACACCAATTTCCTGTCTCATGTCCATCTATCATCCTTTAGCTAGTTTGCTCAAATCGCGGATTCATCCTGAGAACATATTGGGCAATCTACGGGAGCAAAATCTGGAGATATTGTCTTTTTTAGAGCTAATTTACATTTTCTTTTCATTCTAGGTTAGAGTCTAGATTAAGAGTATTAGGCTCATTTCCCCCTCCCTTCGAAAAAAAAATTTGAGCCTTGATAGAGATAAAAATCTAGCGGAACTAGAATTCTATCAAAGTCAAAATTTGATTGCATCTAGAATTTTGAGACAGCAAGAAGTGCAGTCAATTAGAGTTCTAGGCTCACTTGAATGAGAGGTCGAGTCTATTTAGAAAACAAAGAACGAGATATAGGTCACCTATCTTAGGGTGCGGTTAGAACTACGTGATTTTGATCCTAGTTTGCCAAATCGTGTATGTAGGCCACGTGACCCCCCATGTTAGGTTCAAACCGAGTTTTAAGAGAGTTTAGGGTTTGTTTTGTGCATATTTTACTGTTTCTTATAAAAACTAAAAACCATTAAAGATTGTAGTAGAGATTGTTGGGGTATAACCGGGTTCATAACGTCTTCCCGTTGTATAACTTAGTTCCCTACACATCATTTCTATTTTCGTTCGATTAGATGCCTATGTTGGCAATTGAGAAGCATTTTAAGGTTTTTTTTCTTGGTTTTCTTTGTTAATGATAGAAAAAGATGGCAAAACATTTCTTAGGCTTTCCTAGGCATAGGGAAATTTTCTTAAGGCATTGCGCCAGATATATTTATAGTGATATTCAATTTGTATATCTGATGATGAAAAATGATGAAATACGTACAAAATGAAACCTAACCTAATCTAAAATTTGGTTTGAACTCAACATTGAGGATTGAGTTGCCTTTGTACTCAGTTGAACTAACTAGGATCAAAACCACGTAGTTCTGACCGATCCTATGGGAGGCGACCTAAATCTCGGTCATTATTTCCTAGAGACCTAAATGGACTCAACTTCTTCTAATTGATCGGGCTTAGAATTCTACCCAACTAACACTTCCAATCGTCTCAGAATTCTAATTAAAATAAAGCCCTAAGTTTAATATAATTATAGTGCTATTACAATTCTATCCCAATAAGGATTCTAATTCTGATTTTTATCTTTTTATTTTATACTGTAATCAGGTCGTGGGGAATGGAAAATGAGTCTAAAGACTCTTAGCCTAGATTAGACAACCTAGAAATGTAAAATGTAAAAGTAAGAGTTCTTAAAAACTTAATACCTTAAGAGTTTGCTTGCCTAGACTGCTCGACAGGATACTAGAGTGAATCACGATGAGATGAGACTGGCTAAAGGATTATACAGGAGAGCTGGACTGAAAATACGGCAGAGATGAAGTTTCCTCTCTTCTAAATATTTTGGCAGAATTTCCTTAGAGGTCTAAGATAGTGGGAATGATGTAGAAAAAACTTTTTCGTTTCCGTGTATATCCTTCTAAAAAACAAATAATAACTGAATTAAATCGAACAGCCTAAAACACCCCTTACCGGCTGATTATTACAAATAAAAATCTTCACCAGACGATTTTAGCCATTTATCAGATAAAATTTTATCCTAAATCTAGGAGATAACCACCACAAATTTGGATAAAATCTCCAAAAAAAAAATACACGTGATAATTCAGATTTTGAGAATTCATCCTAAACCATTTTTAAATCAAGTCAAGATCTCCTTATCATATCTATCCTATTTACACACCTTAATTAACTGGACTGGACTCTAAACTAGACTGGATTACTGAGTGGGCTGGACTCTAACTGAACTTAACCATTTATTAGACTGGACTTAGTTAATTAAATTAAGCTTATTATATACTTCGGCTTATAGGATAGAATCCTAAGTAAGAATAAAGCCCACTAACTAGTAAAATAATAACCTAATAAAATAAATTTACAAAAATAGGGTATCGACAGGACTATGGTACCAATTTTCTATAAGAGAAAATAGTCATTAGGCTACCCCGTACAATGGTGGGGTTCATGATTTAACTACCATTATCCCCCAATATTTGGTATGCTTGGACCATTTTTGGTCAGATACTGTTATGTTTTGTTTACTTGTATGATGGTTTTTATGTTGCACGTCAAGAAATGATAATTAAAATATTTGAAATGGAAGCTCGTTGTGTACATACATTGTTGGAATACTATATGCAAGTTAATATTATGATGACATATGTTGAAAAACTAAAGAAGATAATATAAAGGGGAAAGGAATGTTTAATATGGAAGCCTATAATTATCATTTGCGATTTTTAGTTAATCAAGTCCTTGAAATGCTATTCTCTATATATAAGATTTGCAAAGTGCCTTCTTATAAATAAAAAATAAAAAATGCTTTGATGTCTCATGTAGAACGTGATCAAATTATTTTACTTTATAGGGGTATGTTTATGAGTGATGGTTATGCAGATGATGGTTGAAATAAATGATGCCTGAATTTTGGTTATGTCGTTGTTTATGTGAATGTTTGGCATGTTTTTCTTTGTCACTTTGTTTGCACTAACAAATTTTTTTTCACAAGTTAACTTTACTTTAATTAAATGCCACTAAATGGCATTTAATTATTATTATTATTTATGAAGAGATAATGGAAGATTCAAACAGGAAGTGGGAGAAACCAACTTCTGAAAATGCGTCCCTATTGATAAGGGATAAGTGTGGTTAGTTATTTATTAGTTGGTAGTTTATCTTTAAGTGGATAGTTTATCTTATAAAATTAGATATTTTCTACAAAGTCTCTAATATAAATGGCATGTCAAAGGAGCAAGGATCATCATCAATTAACTAGACAAATTAAGACTTTTTTAAGTTTTTTTTTTTTACTTTCATGTTTAGAGGTTTTTGCTATTTATCGATAGAGATTTCAGTTTTCAGACTTGGGAATATTGTCGTGTAAACATTCATAATCAATCAAAGCTCTCTTTGTCCTTTATGAGCGATCAGTCTTTTGCTTGCAATTTTTATTTGTTTGTCAAAATTTCTCACTTTTAGGGAAGTCTCCAGGCCATATGGGCAAAAAAGATCCCACGCTTTTAATCGATTATACCGCAGGTGCACAAATCGATTGCGAGTTTGCCCAGAAGCGCAAACATTAGCACGCTCGGTGGGACCCTTTTAATCTGAAAGTGGGAAATGCCAACAATATGTTTATAGGTAATTCGTTGGAATTTCATGCCCAATTTGATAAATTAAGGGCTAATTTCTCGGTTTATTTGAAGAAATACCGTACTTCGGCGTCACTATTGCCTAAAAATTTTAAACCACTGTCTCTTTCAATTTATATGAAGTCGACAGTGGATGATTTAATGGAATTTTGGTATGATCTAATGGATTGTATTGATGCAAACCATGTCTAACCCATTCTACCAAGAATTTTGGTAGAAACCTGTAATGAATTACGAAGGTTTGAAAACTATGTTAAATCCTTGATGGAGTAGATCATGCATCTTTTTAAGAAGATGTACTAGATGAATTAAAAGAATGTGGGAATTTAATTCATGGAGTAAGGTGGATGAGGAAGGAAGTGGAATTATTCATTTTCACACTTGTTGAGATTGAAAAGTTACAAGCTAATAGTCACTCTTTTACTAATGCAAATGAAATGATACCAACCATGACAGAGACAAGACAATATTTTGAAGATGGATGCAACCATTCATGGTTACTAAAAATAACACGACTTACCTATCAAGAGGAGTCGTTTCACAATGGTCAACTTCAAATGTTATCTCCTCGCAATTCAAGTGAGTTATTCAATGAATTGCATGAAAAATGCGTGTTGTGGGAAAATCATTTAAATTCATTAACACTAATGGCTAAAACTTACACCAAAAATGGTATAAGTAATGTTCGTAAAAGCGACATGGTGCCAAAAATAGCAAAATAGTTAGATGATATATTCTTTGTGGAAAAAAAATGCAAAGAATAATATGACTGAGGGGCAAGAATGTGTGTCGTCTACTATTAGGAGCATACAACAATCTCCTATGTCGAAAGTTGTGATGGCAGTTCCAAAAATAGCTTAAAATGATGTCAATAATGATAAAGTTTGCAACCCTTTTATGGCTAAATGCATAGAGCAACCTCTTTCATCAACAAGGAGAAAAGCTTGTTCAATGAAAGATGAACAATGACAAGTATTCAAAAATCACTGTCATGTACTTCGCTATTAGTGAATTCAAGCATTTTAGTGTTGTAAATCTTACTAAAGTGCAAAAATTTTCAATCCAACTCCATCTTATAGACTTTGGAAACCAATTTTTACATTAGATATGTGGGTCACATAAAAAACTAGTAGATGTGCAATTGTTGATTTACTGGAATTTAGTAGCGTTTCTTTGGATTTTATGTTAGAAAAATGCAAGGCTATCGATAGAGAAAGGTCTATCGATAGGAAAAGGCTATCGATAATGAGCAATGCAGGAAGAAGTGTCTTGCAAGTCTTAAGACACTTCATTAATATTATCTTGATATTACCCTGCAAATCAAGATGATGCAGTTTAAGCCAATAGTGGCTTATCGATAGTGAAAATACTTTCACTTTGAAGAGCGTATGGCTACTGATAGTGAAAATACTTTCACTTTGAAGAGTGCAAGCCTATCGATTGCGATTGTTGTATCGATAGTGAATATTATCTTGCAAAATTAAGATTGTATAGTTTAAGCCAGTAGATGACTTATTGATTGTGAAAAAATATAAGACTATCAATAGTGAAGGGCTATAAATAGTAAAATGATGGCTATCGATAGTGAAAATGCTTTCACTTCGAAGAGTGTAGGCCTAATGATAGAGAATATTGTCTTGCAAAATCAACATGATACAATTTAAGCTAATAGATGGCTTATCGGTAGTGACAAATGTAAGGCTATCAATAGTGAAATGCTATCGATTTGAAAAAATGCTTCCACTTTAAAGAGTGTAATGCTATCGATAGTGAAAAAATGCAAGGCTATTGATAGTGAAAGGCTATCAACAGTGGAAGTCTATTGATAGTAAAAAAATGATTCCATTTTGAAGAAGAGTGCAATACTATTGATGGTGAATAAATATTCTTTTTAATACATTCAAATG
The DNA here is from genome assembly GCA_033070095.1 of Escallonia herrerae. Classification (NCBI taxonomy): domain Eukaryota; kingdom Viridiplantae; phylum Streptophyta; class Magnoliopsida; order Escalloniales; family Escalloniaceae; genus Escallonia; species Escallonia herrerae. The sequence continues at coordinate 20,899 of JAVXUP010003361.1, read as the reverse complement.
TTGTCTTGGTGCAGCTAAAGCCAAATAATATCTAATCGAGAGTAAAAAAAAAACACTTTTATTGAAGAGTGCAAGTCTATCGATAGTGAAAAATTCTTTCCTTTGAAAAATATGACTCTTCGCAATTTTCAAGTATTTAATCGCTTCAACCAGGGGGCAATGTTTGCATCAACAAATAATTTTTTCACTAATAACTTCACTTTAATAAAATGGTTTTAAATGGAATTCAATTGTTATTATTATTTCTGAAAAGATAATGGAAGATTCAAACAGGAAGTGGAAGAAACCAACTTCTAAATATGTGTCTTTATTGATAAGAGATAAGTGTGGTTGGTTACTTATTGGTGGGTAGTTATTTTCTTAGTAAGTAGTTTATCATTAAGTGGGTAGTTTGTTTTGTAATGGTAGTTATTTTCTACAAAGTCTCTATTATAAATGGTGAGTCAAAGAGGGAGCATGGATCATCATCAATCAACCAGACAAATCAAGACTTTTTCAAGTCTTTTCCTTTACTTTCTTATTTAAAGGCCTTTGCTGCCTGTCGATAAGTATTTCAGTTTCCAGACTTGGGAAGATTGTTGTGTAAACATTTACAATCAATCGATGGTCTCTTGGTCCTTTATGGGCATGCAGTCTATTACTTGCAATTTTCATTTGTTTGTCAAAGTTTCTCACTTTCAGGGAAGTTTCTAGGCCCTAGTTGCAAGAAAGATCACACGCTTTTGATCGATTGTGCTGCAAGTGCACAAATCAATTGTGAGCTTGCCCAACAGCGCAAACACATGCCAAAATTACTTAAGATTTTTGCCTATATTGCATAATGAAGTTGAGAAAAAAATTGATCACTCATTACCCTCACCGCATATTGTCGAAAAAAGTTTGAATTGCTACCGTTAATTCATTCGCTTCTGATCAAAAAGAGTCCTAGCTTTATTAGCCTTAATAAAACTAGACTTATATTTGTGTTAAGATTTTGATTCCAATTATCATTTTTATCTTTCCAGACTGAGATTTGATCACGAGAAATGGGAAATGAGTCTATGACTCTTGGCCTAAGAAATGGGAAGTATAAGACAAGAACTAGACGAAATAAGCTCGCATTGACTACTCAGTAGAATGCTGGGGCAAATCCACAATGCAATGAGACCAGTAAAGGGATTATGAACTGGTAATGGTTGGAAATTAACTGCAAATGGGCTAGAAATGGTATCCCTTATCTTCCACAAATTCTTAACAGGTTTTCTTTTTTCAAAAGAGAAAAGTTCCATTTTCTTATGCCCAAGTGATCTATTTATAGAGGTCTGGGGCTACTAACATGATAAATGGACCCCTTACCGACTGGTTAATCAAGATCTACCGACCGGTTAATCAAGATTAAAATCTTTACAGAGCGTTCAATTAAGATTAAAATCTTCACCGATTGGTTTTGTTGAAAATCTTCCGGTTTGATTTCCTTATCTAATATGATTTAAATCAAAATCAATGGGATAAACAACCCGAACTCGGATAACTCAATACTTATGGGATAATCCAGATTTTGAGAATTTACCCCAAATCACTTCCGAATCAAACCACGATATCATATCCTAACTAGACTTTAACCTAGGTTAAACTCAACTAACTGACCAACTAACTTGACTGGATTACTAGCTGGACTAAACTCCAATTGAACTGGACTACTTACTGAACCAGACATTCATTGGATTGGACTTAACTATTAAGGTAGCGTTTGAAATCACTTCCAGTTTTGATTTTTTATTTTTAAAACCAGTTTAGTTTTATTTTTTACAAAAAAACAAATGGGTATTTGATTACCCAGTTTTTATTTTGAGTTTTTTCTTTTGGGTGCTTGATTACCTAGTTTTTATTTTGAGTTTTTTTTTTTCTGTAGTGGAGGTTTGCGGTGGCGGTGGTCTGGTCATTCATAGTTCATTTATGATTATCACTTTAAGCATGATATTCTTTAACTTGTCTAAATTGGTAGGCTGTGACAACTTGACCCTATGTAAATCAACTAAACGCAGTGCTCTTCCAGTCACAACTTGCTTGATCATATAAGGTCCTGACCAATTAGGCTCGAACTTTCCTCTAGGCTTCTAGATTTGACCTATGTTTTCTTTAACACCAAACCCCGACCTTTTACCTGTTTATTTGATGCTGGTAAGCCTGAATGTGATAAAGAGCCTTTAAGTGCTTCTTTTCTGCAAGCGCCAACTTTTTCGAAACAGTTACGAACCCAATTCTCTTCGGCCATCTGATTTTTAAGGAAAATTTGAAGGGAAGTCAATTCTAATTCTACCAGTAAGATTGCTTCCATCGCGTATACCAGAGAGTAAGGCATAGCCCCAGAGGGCATAAGGAAGCTTGTCTAGTTAACTGCAACAAGAGTCTGTCATTCTGCTCAAAATATTATTGATATTCTCCTTGGTGGGGCCAACGGCGATAAGAATTTGCCATTTTGTTGAAAATATCTTTCATATTCTTATTAGCAGCTTCGACAATCACACTACTTTGTGGGTTATAAGGGGAGGATCGCTGTCTTGTAATGCCATATTCCTCTACTAAATCTCTTACCTCTCCTTCGAAGTGTAGGCTATTATCGGAACACCGTAGCAACACATAATGTTCGTTCTAATGAATTGGGCCGCTTTCTTGGCATTGGATATTGGAAGGAGGCAGCTTCCACCCATTTCATAAAATACTTGAAGGCAAGATGAACTCATGCATGTTGGATGTTTCGGGGTAATTTTCCTGATTACATCTATCCCTCATACTGAGAAGGGCCGAGGTGATGTCATGTTATATAACTCCTTAGGGGGCAGGTGTTGCGAGTTGGCATATATCTGACTTTTTTGGCATTTCCACACGTGATCCACAAAATCGCACTCCATGTTACTCTATTAGTAACCTCGACGGAGGATTTGTGTGCTAATATCCAACCATTCATATCAGATCTGTAATCTCCCTGTAGACACTCCATTTTTATAGTTTTATTTTATCTTTTTATTAATTTATGTTATGATTTATTAATAAGTAAAGTTTATCATTTAATGTTGGGTGTAAGTCCAATAATAAGTAATAGGCATTATTTACTTAGGCCCCGTTTGACTCTTTTTTTTTTCAATTTTGTAAACTGGAAAAAAATAAACTCGTTTGGCAACTAGATTTCATTTTTTTTTTCTTCAGTTTAAAAAAATTAGTTTTTAAATCAAGGCTATTTTTGAAAACTCCAAAAATGAGTTTCGGTTTTCAGTTTTGATTTTTATTTTGATTTTTATTTTGAGACCACCACCACCATCCCTCCGTCGGCAGCCACCGCCCATCGCTACTTTCCACCGCCGACCGACGATTGCCACCATCGGCAGACTGCGGGTGGCCGGCGCTGGTAGCCATAGCCAGTGGCCAGCAGCCACCGCTGCCACCACCACCGTTGGCCACCATCACGCCCCACCACTGCAACCACAAACCACCACAAAAAAAAAACTCAAAATAAAAATTGGGTAATCAAACACCCAAAAAAACTCAAAATAAAAACTGGGTTATCAAACACCCACTTGTTTTTGTAAAAAAAAATTAAAATTAAACTGGTTTTGGTTTTTTTGAAAACGAAAAACGAAAACTGAAAGTGTTGTCAAACGGAACCTTAATTCAGCTTAGTCAGTCCAGTCTAATAGTCTGTCTGTCTGTCAAGTCCAGTTAGTTTTGCCCATATTAATTAAGGACGGTCAATTGAATGACTAGCCTAGTTAGTTAGGGTTAGCCGAAGTTAGGTTAGAATCTAGAAAGAAAGGTTGACTTGGAGACTTGAGGACCGATTCGAGAGACAAATTTATTGGTCTGAATATGAAAAATGTTTCTCAAATCTGGTATTATCCTTGATAGTTGATCAAGATAATTAACTATTTTAGGACATGATAATGTCTCGAACTTTGTAACGAATATTTAAAAATTCAGGGGTAAAACCGGCCTCTTTTTTCATAATCGACTGGTTAGTTGACTTTTATCAATATGTGATTTTATCACTTATTCTAACTTGTCTCCAGCCTTGCATATTGGCATTGCCAATCTTATCATATTCTATGACCCTGCGCATTATAAAAAGAGCCATAAGCCTTCATTTTTAGAGCCAGAAAGCTTATCCTCTTTAGAGCCTGTATAAGATTTTTTTGTGAAGTGATACGCCGTCTCTCTCGAGAATCTTAGCCGTTCATATTTAGTCTCTATGAAAGTCTCTTTCTATTCTTTGCATCTTGGATCATTCGGAGAATATCCTCAAGTCTTCAAGGTGACTGACTTCTAAACGTAATCTTTACTAGCTTTTCTTGGTTAGAAGATTCATATGAATTGTCTCCGTCCCCCATGGTCTCATTTCTAGACAAAAAATAACAATTTTTTCCATTTATTGTATAAGTCTCAAAATGTAGATCATTCCATGCAGGATCATAATCAAACTACGGTGGTTTTGATTCCGGTTAGTCCGACATGATACGTAGGCAATTAAACCTATGATATCAACTTCAAGCCCAAAACATAAAAATTAACTTAGGGTTGGTTTTATCCTACTTTTCATGCTTTATGTTCTTAAGGCCAAAAATTCAATAAAAATGAAGTAGAGATGGAAAGGGTGCGGCGGGTGCCTAACATCTTCCCGTTGCGTAACTTAGTCCCCAAACCTCTCTCTTGGTTTCAGGAGACTAGTCATCCTTTTGGGCACCTTTTGGGCACCTTTTGGGTCATTTTTAGGTTTTTCTTATTTTCATTTAATCAAATAAGATGGTGACTTTGCTTAAAATCCTCAAGCAGATTTTTTTCCGAGGGGGTTCACCACGCTCCCGAATGCATACCTTCCATAATTTGGAGACCTTCCTTCTCAGTGATACACAATAGATGTTCTCTGTCATAATGTCGCTTGTATAAGCTTTGGTCACACATAATGAACTGTGTGGCCCATCCTTGCAATGTTACGCATGCTCATTGGGTGTTTTCCATCTTAGACCAAACTCTATACATATGTATATCATGGCTCCATGGCCTCTTCTCGCTTATTAGCGCTATCATGAAATAGTGAACTGACTGGTCACATTTTCGGATAATAAAGGATTTTAGTTCTTGCCCTTTGGGTAATTCTACCATCGAAGCTAATATTGCTAATGCATTGGCATAAGTGTTCTTAAGTTGAGGGAGGCATTGGAATTCTATGTCCTGAAACTTACCTACAATTTATCCCAAAATGGGTATGTTAGGTTTGTAGATGTTCATCTCACATCCTTCACACGCCTTGCATCTAATAAGTTATCAAGGCCGTGTCCCCATACACTATAATATCTCTAACTCGCAAATTGAAGGCTATGTCCAAAATGCAAGCCTCATATTTGGCATTATCATTAATACGGACGAAGGTTACCGTGATGGCTATTGGAGTTTGTGCTCTATTCAGTGAGATCAAGAGTATTCCAACCCCAAATCCTTTACTATTCATGGCTCTGTCGAAATACTGTTGCCATCTACTTTGTCTTTTGTAGCACAAATGTCTTCATCGAGAAACTTGGCTTCCCAGTCAGTTTCTCTAGTCAGACAATCTGCTACCATGTCCGTCATTGCCTTTCCTTTCATATGTTTTTAGGTGAAACTTAGCAGTGTGATTTGATAGGGCAAGCTTCTCAAATAGATATTTGACCGAGTCCATTCTAGCTAGCAACTTGACAGGGTAAGCCGAAATACCCGTAACTTCTATTTCAAACACAACAGCTAGACACATGTCTTTTCTAGGGCCGAGTCGTTCATCTCACCTTGAGATAACTTCTCATTGACGTGTAATAGATGGCCCTTTCTGTCAATGAGTTCTCCAGGTGTTGGGCCAGCATCGCTCCAATGACTGTCTCTGCTAGTGTTAGGTATAACAATAGAGGGTTTACTGGCACCAGAGGGGCTAGGACTGGTCGATTACTTAAGTATTCCTTAATCTTTTTGCAACAACTTACATATTGTCTCACAGATCATTGTCAACTAGGATATGAAAGGCTAATGTACTAGATGCTTCCTAAGAAACCTAAAATTTATTTCTCACTCTTTGGGGGTGGCATTTCTACTATGGCTTTAATCTTGGTCAGATCCATTTCTATCCCTTGTTCACTAACTATAAATCCTAAAGCTCACCGCATGTGATTTTGAACACTCACTTTTTCGGTTAAGTCTCCCATTATATTTTCGCAATCTCTCAAATTACTTTTATAACATAGTGTAGTGCTCCTCCCAATTTTTGGACTTAGTAATCATATCATTGATGTTAACCTCTACCTCTTTGTGAATCATGTTTTGCAACAAGGTAGTGGCTACACGCTGGTAGTAGCCCCAGCATTCTTCAAACCGAAAGGCATCATAGTGTAGCCAAAAGTGCCCCATGAGGTGGTGAAGGCAGTCTTTTCCTGAACTTCGGGAGCCATCTTAATCTGGTTATATCCCACAAAACAGTCTATGTAGAAGACTAGCTCATGCTTTGCCGTATTACCTAAGATCAAATCATTGATAGGTGGAAGAAAGTTATCTTTTGGGGACACCTTATTAAGATTCTTATAATCCACACACATCCATATGTGGTCAGTTCACTTCAGGATGTTGGCTAGCTAGTTAGGGTATTCAATGACTCTTATGAACCCTATACTAAGGAGTTTCATGACTTCGTCCTTCATCTTAAGGGGCCATCGGGTCTTAAATTTTAGAATGTTTGTCTGACTGGCTTAATCTCCAGGCAAGTGCATAAGTTATGTTGGACAATCCAGGGATCAATGTCGAGCATGTCTCGATATGACCAAGCAAAAATATCGACAAACTCTTTTAGGAAAGCCTTCATTCTGGCCCTTTCCACCTCATTTAGGCTGATACCTATTTTAAGTTTTTTTTATATTTACTACCAAAGTCTCTTCCACTACTGGCTTGACCAGATTAGATTCTCGATTTTCAATTTCTTTTGATATTTTCTCCAAGTATTTTTTTCCTTCACCCATTAGTTGTGATTCATTATCAATCATGTGGATTAATTCATTAGAAGATAAATTAGCAATCAAGGAGTAATCAAAATCAACCACTATATTATCCATCAGACAATGGGAAAAAAGATATTAGGAAAGCAAGTTTAAATTGTTAACAAAGACAAAAGCATCTAAAGACTCCGGCTCGGAATCAAACTCTGCATGTAAACTATCCTCGATGATCTCTTGCACATGTAGCTGGTCATACTTGATCTTCCAATTCTATATTCTACCATGTAATGAGGCCATCTGACTGCTTGGGTCGAAGGTCTGGTTACCCTCCTCACATATAAGCATAAAGATGTGCATATTGCCGAAACACGTTAACATTGCTTTTGGCTCCACATGATCATCCAATGAGTAATGTTATCCTTGCTTGGTTCCATCCTCAAACTTGGGACTTCTTTGTCTTCAATCCAATCATAATCGAAGTAAATTTCCTATCCATTCATCAGCTTCTTGGTCTCCATATTATACAATGGTTCTAGAAATCCACAGTTAGGGGTGGTTTCACCTTCCTTAACAAAGTAGCCACTCAGTGTGGGGATTTTGGACATAGCAGAAGAATCCAAATATCCTCCTTGCTCTTAGGCTGTCCAAAGGCAAGACATCTTCCGAAGGGCTTTGACTCTGTCTTTCTTAGCGGGCTTATATCCTAGCCTGACTATTTCATGACCGACACAGAAATATGCAACGAGTTATTATGGTTTAGTCCATTCTTTGGCAAATTCGTCTCGACAAATGTAAGAACGTTACTATAGTGAATGGGTCCGATTAAATTAGACAAATCTTCGGGTTGAGGCTGAATGAGAATCTATATTTTGCTGAGTAACTTTAGTAATGCCTAAATGTAAGAATACGAGGAACACATCAGTTCCCAAATAGAGATGTTTGCCTAGGATTTCTTCAACTATTAGATCACTTCGTCATCTGGTGGGTCTTGAGAGAACAGGGGTCTGATGCACCTGACAGAGTGGCCGCCTGACAAGCTTGGCTAGACCTAGTCAGATGAGAAACAACAATGATGGGTTTAAAGGTAAACCCCATGTCCTCGCCATACTCTTCTTCTTCCACATTATATGCTTCTTCTCGTATTGAATCTTCTCATGAAATTACACTATAATGTTCCTGTGGGGGCGATCTAAACGAACATCTTTGGCATATCATTTGACAAATTGCGACACCCTCAACCTTGTTGACGTCACCGGGCTGAGTTATCGATCACAATCACCTTCAAAACCTTGTGTAGAATACAGAGCAACTACATCCTCGTACTCATACATGATTAATAGACGCTCTAAAATGCGTCCTTACAAACATACATCATAGTGCAGTGGAAGACTTTCAAGTCTATAAACAACATGAATGTTTACAACCTAATATATGACTGTAGTCGTAGGATTCTTATCAACTTATCTTGCAGCTCAATCTCTATCTCACCATTTCCAGCTTATCTTACCTCACGCAACTTATCCCCTTGCTCAAATTTTCTAGAGGTTTCTCCTTGATCCACCTAATATCCTGCACAACACAACATAAGGAATGAGCGCAAGTCACCCAGTAAAGACAGCACAAGGAGTATTGCGTACAAATGATTCCAAAGACTCGGAGGAATAATAATCATCTCAACGATACAATGAATCAAGATTCCAATAAATTTTCAACATCAGCATAATTGTCAAACGATACTTTCTTTCATCAGACTGCGCGACTTTAAGGCCCAACAAAACATCATCATTTCAACTTGACAGAAACACAACAGACATTGGCTATGCAAGTGTAATGCAAAAGAAAACAATAAAGCAAAAAATCAATAACATCAATTAAAATCAATTGCAAATGTAGACTCGACTTGACTTGACTCGACTGATAGACTCTAACGCGCTTCATCCTCCTTGTCAGTTACTTAATTTTTCATTGACTACCAGTTACTTTATTTTCACTGGTCACCATTTACTCCACTTTCACTAGTATTCAACTTATTGATGCCTCATTGCATGGGGTGTTCATCTCAGTCTCAAGTAGTTTAAGAGAGACACTGTTAGCAAGAGGGTACTCACCATGAGTGTTTGTCCCCAACCGCGTTACAGCTAAACAACGGTGCTTCATCAACAGGGCGGACTACGGAGAAAATTATTCCACCTTATGTCCTCAACAACACAACTCAACAAGGAATACCAGATTAAAAGATCAATCAGTGCTCCAACCTAACAACAAGAATTCAACGTCACATCATCAACAGGGCAGACTCGGGAGAAGTATGCCACAAGCCCTCAACAACGTTCTTACATAAGAGAAATGTTAGTTATCAGTAAGTGCTAACATTTCACAACAAAAACTCAAAGATCTCTACAATATCATCATCAACGATAGGACGGACTCGGAAGAAGTTTGCCACAAGTCCTCAACAATGTTCTTACATAAGAGAAATGTCGGTTATCAATAAGTGCCGACATTTCACAACAACAACTCAACGATCTCTACAACACCATTTTCAACGATAGGATGGACTCGGGAGAAGTTTGCCACAAGTCCTCAATGGTGTTCTCAATGAGAAGAGATATCGGCTATCAATAACTGCCGACATCTCACAACAACCACACAATAACCCCTACGCAAGGTCATCATCAACTTCAGGTATGCTAATTGAATCGAATCGTAGCATACCAGGACACACATGATCCTCGCTAAATTCCATCAACGGAGCGGAGTAAGGAAATTTATTCTACCCTAAGTCCTCAACAGCACAATTCAAATATGTGTATACCGGTCACAATGACAATCGGTGTCAACTCATAACAACAAGAGTCCAACATAAATGTCATCAACATGGTATGCTAATCGAAACAAAGAATTAGAATAATAGAACCACATTGTCCTTACCTCATTGGCTTATAGTCGAAGCAACTCGCAACTTTTGATTGCAACAAGCTGCATCACCTGGTCAAATAATACTCTGCTCGTTAGACACCATTCAACATATACGCACTCCTTATTCTACCCCTTTCCCATTTAACCATTCATAGCGTCTTGCGACAGCTCTTTAATGCGATTCGATAACCGAATCCCAAACCCAGCCTTATCGACGCCTCCACAATAACCACTCTCATTATTTAAGCGTATTAATACCATTCCTCACTTCCCACCACTCCGGACGCATAATATTACGCGTTTCTAAAAATTTAGCGCCAACTTGGCAAATTACCAAAATACCCCTCTAATGGCCGCTACATCACCAACACCCCCAAACCGCTTTAAAACTACTTTTAGATGTATTGCATCATTTATGGACCAAATATTCCCTCAGAAAATTTTAAAGGAAAAGTTACCAAAACACCCCTTGACGTCCATAGCCCTAACAAACATCTCAAAACTACTTTAAAATAACTTTTCAACTGTCTTACACCCCTTCCCGGACTAATAAGTCATTTGAAAAACTTTACCGAAAAAATCACCAAAATACCCATCTCCAGGTGACAAATTACAAAAATGCCCCCTGAGAGTTCCCGGCATCAGAAAAAATCTCAAAAGTGCTTTAAAAATGCTATTTAAGCCTTTTGAATTCATGCTTGAGCTAAAAAGTATTTTAGAAATTTTTTGCCCAAAAATTCCGAACCGGTGTCTGGACTGAACGCATAAAAGCCAGTTCGGCCAAAAATAACTAACGACTTCGGAATGACCTGAAATCTTGGAATAATGGAACTTCTCAACATCTTAGGGTCCTCACAAAATTTTCACGCAAAACTGCGCTAGTTTGATATTTTAAATTTTATCATAAAATTCCAAATTTCCCGCGCCCGTTCACCCTCTTCCCGACTTCAGAAAAATCTAAAATGTATCTACGATACAGGTCTTCTAAATATAATTAGGGTCTCTTTTTTGTACTTTGGCTAAATCTGACCCTAACTATTTTTAAAATTTTGGATTAGAACCTTTATATTGAATCTTCACTTTTAGCGACAATTACGTCTACTATCCAAATCACCACACACACGAACACACCTTAAGCCCACACACAAGTCTTCTTCCTCCTTCAGCCCGTCCCACACCTGGGCAAACTTTTCTCCTTGAATTGCACATGAATTTCTCATTTGTTTCACATTCTAATCACTTGGTTACATCATTACTACACATTAACACACAAAATTCACTTAATTATACAGTTCCACCATATAAATTCATATCCATATCCACCCGAATCTATATACACAGCCATACATATATAACATGTTCTTCAACCAAAATTCCATCTAATTCATCCATAATTTCGCGATTTAGGGTTTAAAATCATACCCATTTGAATTCGAGCTTATTTCTTTCTCCCTTTCCTCTCTTCTTTCTTCCTTTCTTCTCCCTTTTTTTTCCTCTCTTCTTCCTCTTTTCTTCTCTTTTTCCTTCCCTATTTCTAGGTTCTTGACAGATTACTATTCACACCACTTTTCTTTATTTTCATTTTATACCCCAAAACTTTTCTTTTTATATTTTAACCCCATTGATCTTATCCCACATTATTTTATTGTTTCCTACCCTTACTCAGCTTCGTTTTAGCCAAGTGGTGGCCACGTTCAGCTATCCTCTCCCCTCTTGTGACACCTTTGCAAACTTTTGGATTTGCATTTTGGCCCCACAAGTTTCTAAAATTACATTTTGACCTCTCAAGTTTGAAAAATTATAATTTGACCCCAAAATCACCCTAACCCCTCCTTTAGCCTCCTAACACCTCATTATCATCGAAATGATGGTACTTAATAAAAATCTGCATCTCGTTCACCATAATTTTCAAAATTATATTTTTGCCCCTTAACTTTTCAAAATTACATTTTAACCCCCAAAACCACACTAACCCCCTATTTAGCTCCCTAACACTTAATTATCACCAAAATATTGCTACTTAATAAAAATAGCACCCCTCAATTAATCAAACTCACAGTTAGATTAATTCTCGATATTTTCTAGGGTATCACACAAATACACATGTACAACGAGTGTAGAAAGATCTAATGCTAGTGGAGTATTATCAACCATTTTACCTAACTACTGGCAAAGGTTTTTTTTTTCCTCACATTTGGCTTGGTGGGACGAGACACTTCACCCCTGTCGATTGGATCTTAAGTGGCATGCCTGAGGGTGATGCACCTTTCAATGTGATGATAATCCCATTCATGATACTCGTAGTGTGCATGGACGTCATATCCTTAGGGTATGACAGCTGTCATGGGAGTAGGTGGCAACTTGGCAATCATACCTCTTTATAATAACTTTTCAACTTCTTTGGCCAATAGAGCCTTCAGATAACTGAACTTTCACTGCAGTACGGAGCTAGCATCCCATGATACCACATATCGCAACCGCATGATATTGACATTATTTGCACTGGCTGGCTTTGAATGGATGTTGGAACTCCTCACATTGGCTTGATATCTTCCTGGCTTAGTCTACGGTACATGGTCTCCTTATTGATAATATTCTCAATTTGTGTTAAGGACCCCATCAAAGCTTTAAAAACATGCGGCAGTATTAAAAAATATACTCATGATACATCGTTAAGAGGCTACTTTGTAACATGTTAACATGTTCCTCTTTCCATCACATTATGAAAGCTGACACTGACTTCTTAGGCTCATTTTTGGTAGCCTCCAAATCTCTCTCGGTGATGTCCAAATTCACAATACCGGTTGACAAATTCTTGTGCTACATCTTTCCATGTTCGTGTTCTTAAATCATCGAGGGTAAGGAACCGTCAAGTGGCAGCTCTCATCAAAGTTCCGATAAAGAGCTGGATCAACTGATTTTGGTTAACTCCATGAGGAGCTAACACATGCTTTTACGTCTTTACATGGATCTGCAAATCTGTTGTCCTATCATAGTTTTTCCATATCCGACATCTTAAATTTTGGGGACAGTCTGTCTTCTAGGCCTTAGGTAAGGGTGCTAAGGTCTATCAGGTCATTGACCCTCCTTATTCTAGGTATATATGATTGAAGTGCTGCCAACTTTTCCATCCATTATGGGATATCAGTCTTCCCTTTATCATCAGACTCATTCTACTAATCGACTTCAAGTTTGCAATCTCCTCTTTCTTTCTCTTCTCTCATTTCTATCTTTGGCTCTTTTTCATTGTTCCTTCATGTTTTCCATGAGTAATTCCAAATATAGTGGTTTTTGCTTACTGGGTTACTACATCGGTGAAACTGGCTTGAAATTCCTTTTGCAAATAACACAGGATCTGGACAAGGCCATCAAAGTAAGGGAATTGTTTGGCTATTGGATCTCGTTTGTGTTTTCTCGAACATATCACGATACTAAAGTTTCCTATCCTCAAATGTGTAGGGAATAAAATAACACCTTAAACACATCGAACCAACCAGTTTGGACTTTGGTTGCTGATGAACCGTCTGATAAACCCTTTGAGTTTACCAGCAGGTTGATCTGAAACATATTTTTGACTTTTGGGAGGAAACTATTGGGATGCCCATGAGAGAACAATATAGTAAACCTTATTAGAGTTTACCATTTAGTTGATTCATTTCATACATTTTGATTATTTATGGGAGTATACTGGCCGATTTAGACTTGCACAAAGGGTGTCCACTGACCAACCATCCGGTTAATCTATTTGGTTGATTTACTGGTCGGTCAAGGACACATTTTCTACCCTTTAGTGGGAAGACCGCGGAATACTGACAGGTTTCCCAGGCTATGTACCATGTTACAAGCAGGTATCCCTATTAAAGGGTAGACCATGGAAATAGTCAAGTGCATGTTTTATCTGACTTTGGGTGCAAAGTTACTCATTGGTTTGACTCGTACGATACACCTCTCAGGCATAACTCATGTAGTTAATAGCGGGTGGTCATTGGTATGTGTGCACAAGTTATTTAATATACCAAGATATAAAGAGGTCTCTACACTAGGCCTTTGAGGTGATGATACAGTAGAAAATCACCTAGCAACTAAGAAGCTCGAGAATTTACTGGTTGTCCTTGAATGGGTGAGTTGGGATAATCTTGTGCGTGTGTGAGTTATGAAATAAAAACATAGTAACAAGAAATATAGCATGTTACACAATAATGAAAAATCACAAAGTCCAAAAATCAACAAAAACAATTTCATGTCTAGTCCTCAAATTTTTAGTCCCTAGTAGAGTCTCCACTATGGTACACTACCTTAAAAAAAATTCTCTAGACCCGGGAAAGGCCCAAGAAAAAATGTCTAGCCACCATATTATTTTATTGTTAAAATTTACGAAGGAAAGAAGAAACCATAATTGACTTTGCATTACCAACCTAGGTTCCAATCATTGAAAATAGAGATCATAGGTCAGGGACTAAGTTATACAACAGGAAAGTGTTAGGCATCGTTTATGCCCTAATGGTCCTTACTGTGCTTTTAACGATTTTTAGCCTTAATAACATGCATATAAAATGTGCCTAAAGTAACCCTGATCCTAAATTTTAGTTTAAGCCCAACATCAGAGTCGAGTGGCCTACATACCTTGTAGACAAATCGAGATCAGAACCACGTAGTTATGACAGTACCCTATGGAAGGCAACCTAAATATCTGTCTTTGACTTTATGGTCAATGCGACTATTTCTACTTGAATAAGCTTAAGTTCTACACTTTTGTTATGTTTTTATATTTTTGGACTGAGATATGGTCGTGGGGAAGAGAGACAATCTAGACTCTTCTACCTAAAAATGAAAAGGAATAAAAAAATCACCTCGAGATTGGCTTGACTAGACGACTCAGAATAATGTCGAGATGGATCCACGATGCGAGTAGACTAAAGGATTATGAATCAGAGCAAGAGGATATAGGAACTAACTTTCTTGTCACTACTTTGTATAGTTCTCTTAAAAAGGAGCACCAGTTTGAAAGAAGAATGGTCCAAAATCTTTATTAAGAAAGACCCCCCCCCCCCTTTTTTCCGTAGTCCAAGGGATCAATTTATATATGTCTGGGGGCTGATATGGAAACGTTGACTTTTTCATGCATATTATCTCTAACAGGATAGAATATCTGATTTAATTAAAAGGTTATGAAAAGTCAACTTAGAGGCCTTTGGGAGATTAATTGCCTTTAATTCAAAAAAAATCTTTACAAAGACAAATGGGATATACTGAATTTTAATCCCAAGTCAAATCTCCGAATCGAAAAAATTAAAAGACATCAGGGATCAGTCAAAAATCAATTCCCAGTTATCTAAATCAAGTCAAAATCACTTAACTAGGGTTAAACCAACTAACTTTATTGGTTTAACCAACTGGATCGAATTCTAACTGAATTGAACCTAATTGGACTCTAACCCAGGACCAGGACTGGCTTGGACTATTCATAGGTTTGGACTTAAATAAATTATACTCATCATATATTATTAGGCTTAAACACAATAATAATAATAATAATAATAATAATAATAAACTTAACTAACAAAAAAAGCCCAATAATAACTGAATAAATAAAAGGATAAAATAAGGCTATAACAATGGGTACAATGAGCATGCAATGTAAGGGATTAGCCTTGATGAATAAGATCATAGGCAGGACTTGATGAATAAGATCATAGGCAGGACTTGATGAATAAGATCATAGGCAGGACAACATGTAGTGTTTGAACTTCTGGGTGTCGCGTAGCAGAACAGGCAGTGGTGCTCCATGCTAATGTAGTTAGCCTCTGGTCTTTCAACAATGTGGCTTAGGTAGTGGACAAGGCGTTAAACATGCACCATCAACCTTTTCTGCTACAAGAGTCCCCACCGACATAAGGTTAAGTACCAATGGAAATCTATTGACTGTGGCTGTTGTACTAGTAGATTTCACTAGTTGGCCTTGATTTTGTTAAAAGATTGACAAGGGTCTGATCACTAAGACAAAGGGCAACCTTTTTGGTCCTATGATGGAATGGGAATTCCACGAGCGTGGGAATGAAACTACGGGGGTAAGACACCTTTCCAGTTATGGCCTAATATTGCTTCAGTTTGGTTAGATGTGACACCTCTGACATGGTTTTTATTTATTTGGAGTCAATGACAATACTACGATGGTGCATGAGGAAGCCGATAAATTGCTTTCAGGACACCTCGAAGGCATATTTAGGGGTTTTATTTATAGCTTATCCGTGTTACTGGGAAAAATCCTATCGGAGGTCGCCAATATGATTGTGTTATTTCTTGATTTGACGAAAATGACATTGATGTAGTCTTTAAGGTTCTATGGATCGAACTATAAAAGACAACTGCCATACACATGTATGTTGCTTTGGGGTTCTCAAGGCCATATGTTATAACCTTGTAATAGAGTTACCCATGGACATCCGGAATGTTGTCTTAGTGGCCTCTTTGGGGCTCATTTTCATTTCATTGAATTTTGTGAACCTATCTGTGAAGGAGAACACTTTGTGGCCTAACATGGCATCGATCTGGGTGTCCATTGTTGGTCAAACTTGTTTTAAGGCGGCCCTGTTGAGGTCCTAAAAATCCTTGCAAAGTCTTTATTGGTCAAACTTGTTTTAGGGCGGCTCTGTTGAGGTCTTGAAAGTCCATGCAAAGTCTTGTAAGTCGATTCCTTTTTTGACATGACTAATATTGGCAAGCCAAATTGTGTGATTTCTAGATCTCACACTTGATCTGTAAGTCCAAGTTGAAGTGAAAGTGATGCGCTACTTGAAAGGAGGCAAGCTCGATGTGAATTGAGCTTGTGCCTTATAAGTTTAATATTCTATTTAGGTCTTTCATTGTACTTTCAAGTGAAAAATCTCTAAATTCTTTAAGCATAGCAATGAGTCCATTCACTGGTCTAAGAACATGGCTAATGCATATGTGGATAGGCCGCATGTTTTCCCTTGGTAATACTAAGTCAAACTTAGTGAATTTAAGTAGCCTTTTGTTGACTTATCACGCATTTGTCACCAGGTCCATCCTTGGTGGACATAAGTTGCCATGTCAGGTGGTTTTGTGCATATTAAAAATTATAGCTTTCTAAAATTTAGGGTTTACACCAGACCATCCTGTCATATTGACTAGAGTGAGAAATGTACTTTACCTTGGTTAATCCTTAGATTCCTCCTTTTCCCATGATAGGAGGCGCTGAAGGACGCCCTGCTATACTTGGGATTGCTTGATCCCTCAATTGTTCTTAACAAAGACAAACTTTTCGAGTATGATTATTGGGAGAATATTGGGGGTCTAAGCAAGCACAAGCCAATCGTGATAATTGAGAAACCTTATCTTCAAGGGAGACTAGATCGTCAAAAAGCAATCTACCACATATGGTGGATGCTTATCGAGGAGTGTCTCTTCTGTCTGAGTTATGAGTTAAACTCACAGGTTAACTTCCTAGGGAAGTCATGGGTTTGCAAGTCTAATTAAAGTATATTTTATATAAAGAGATTATTAGCTTTGATTAATGGTTGGACAAATATTTGCGTGGTTGATTGAGAAGCACGTCAACCATAGGAGGCCAGTGATTTTAGACCCATTAGCCTTTGCAATGTCTTGTATAAGATAAAATCTAAGATACTAGATAATCAACTCAAACCGCTTCTCCCATCCTTTATTTCACCAGTACAAAGTGGGTTTGTGGCTGGCCGTTTAATCTTTGATAATATCATTCTCGTCCAAGACCTAACTGATAGGGTGCGTAGGCAAAAAGTAGGGAAGGTGCAATTGGCAGCCTTAAAAATGGACATGAGTAAGGCATATGATCGCTTGAGATGGGACTTTCTAGAAGGTGTTCTCAAGCAATTTCACTTCCTAACTCAGTGGGTGAGATTGGTTGTGCAATGTGTCTCTACTATCTCATATTCAGTGCTGGTTAATGGAAGAGTTTCCCCACATTTTCAGCCCTCCTATGGCATTCGACAGGGAGACCCCTTATCACCATTTTTGTTTATCATGTGCTCTGAAGTTTTGTCGGCTCAATTACGCTATGCCGAAGAAAGGGCATTAATTAGGGGAATTAAAGCTGGTAGATGTTCTCCCCTATCACGCATTTGATGTATGTCGATAATATTTTTTTGTTCCTCCAGTTGTCAAATGCGTCTATGGAAGTGTTACATTCAATTTTGCAAACCTTCTGCACTGAATCGAGTCAACAAGTCAATTGGAATAAGTCGAGCCTTTTCCTTAGTCCTAATTCCCTGGTGAACTTACAGAATTATTTTTGTCAGCTTTTTTAGTATCAAGCAGATTTGGGATTGGGCAAATATTTGGGAGTTCAACTTGATATGGGGTCTAATCGTCAAAGCTTCTTCTTATATTTGGTTTGTAAAATTCAAGAATGATGTGCAATGTGGAAAGGTCTAGTGTTAAACAAAGCTGCGAGGGGTACTTTGATTAAATCGGTATTATCTAGCTTGTTAATCCATATTATGCAAGTCTTTAAAATCCCTAAATATGTGTGTGCTCAAATCGACCAAATTTTTGCCCGGTTTTGGTGGGTAGGGAGTCCTAATCGTAGGTCCTATCATTGGATAGCGTGGAACGTACTTTGCTTACCAAAGAAACTGGGAAGGCTTGGTTTTTGAAAAACTGAATTCATGAATGATGCTTTGTTAGCCAAACAAGCGTGGCGTATTTGGACTAACCCAGAATCATCATTAGCCAAAGTTTTATGTGGACGGTATTGCACAAGGCACCTTTTCTCATCCTCCCTATCTAATAAAGGGCATTTTTCCTCGATCTGGCTGAGTATTTTGGCTGGGCGTAAGGTGGTACAACAAGGCTTAAGATGGATTGCAGGGAAAGGTAAATCTATTTCAATATGGCAAGATTATTGGATCCCAAGAATTACCCCCTCTCAGTTACTTCCTTACGGCATGATTGTCGATATGTCTATGTACAATTGTACATCAATTATTCCGGGCAGACTCCTTTGTTTGTGACCCGGGTATCCTGTGCTCCCTCTTTCATTGGAATGTAATTGTCCTTATTTTAAGCATCTATCCATCGCATGATGGCATGGCAGATTCTCAAGAATGGTTTAATACTGACGATGGTGATTTTTCAGTTAAATCTGTGTACGCCATTCGGGAGTTGCAGGATAATCCATGATACTTCGTGGGGTTTGAGTGTCATGGCCAGGAAAAGTAGTCCTGCAATTTGGCAACGGTTATGAAAACTTCCTTTTCCAGTGAAAATCTTAACCTTCTTATGGCAGTTTATGCATAATCGTTTGTCATTAAGAAATGCTCTCATCCTAGAAAAATGTCATTTTAATTCCGAATGCCCACTATGTTCCTCATTTTTGGAGAACATCAGCCATCTTTTTCTACATTGTGAAGAAGTTAGAGGTACTTGGTTCGCTTTAGTGATAGGTATTACCTTCTTTGCTCTTCCACAGATGGAGGCACCTGACTGGATACGCCATTGGCTGGCTTGGCCTCTACTACGAACGGCTATTCTACTACGAGGTTTTTTGTGGATTGCAGTTACTTTATGGTTGATTTGGAAGGGTAGGAATGATGTTCTTTTTCGATAAACTGCCTTTTTGCCTTATGATCTCCTGTAGGATACACGTCATGGTTTCAGATATATCCCGTACTCCTTCCTTTTTAAGGAGCCTGTCACGGTGCAATAAAAAACATAGTCTTATCTCTCCCCAGGTAGATCAATTCTAGAATCAGGGTCACTGTTCCTGCCACCCTTCGGTCAGGTCTGTTCACTGTTACATAGGGTCATTTTTTAGAGGGCCCACTCGTCAATCTAAATTTGGCGTAGTTGTGCTTGACAATACTTCTAGGCCGCTGGCTGCACTTATGAGATCGTTGTATGTTGCAGAAGTTCTCTCTGCATATGTCTTAACATTATTGAATTCACTTATTTGGTTTATATCTCATATTCTGCTACATGTCCATATTTATATTCCTAATCATCAGTTTTTGCACAAATCTTGAGGGATAGCTATATTCTGCCACACATTGCCACTATCTTTTTTGATATGTGTAAAGTTAGTCAGGATGCCCACGCTGTAAATATTTCTCGAAGCGGAGCTCAGCAACAGGATCTTGCATGGAGCCTCACATCCCAAGCGGCGCACACACGTTTTTTTGTACAACGTTAATGGTGGACTGCGAGTCCTGACTCTACTCACTGTTGAAGACAGGTGATGTGTTTTTTGATTGCAATGTTTGTATGTTGCCAGTGCTCCCTTTCCCATTGTTAGTGGTCAGCCTCTGATAGTGTAGATATGTGCGTGGTGTTCTCTTTTTTAGTTCAGGAGATCAAGGTTGTTGATCTCATATTACTTTTCTGATGGTATATATTTCTACTCTTTTCAAAAAATAAAAATAAAAATAAAATAAAATAAACAAGCCGTAGATGGTGATCATCCTTGTCCTCATCTTTTAAGTTGATAATATTTTTTATTTTTATTTTTTGGATTGATAAGCTTTGGTATTTATATTCGGGTCCCTTGAGTTCTAGACTCATTACACAAGTTAACTCTTTTGACTTATTACACAAATTAACTCTTTTTGGCATATTTGTCACATAGATAGTGCCTTTATCACAAGTATATGCAATCAATGCATAATTCATGTCCAAGAATTTTTGATTATTTTATCTTGAATACAATTTTCAACTGATTTCACGTATTAATTATAACCCTTATTGTTTTTGAGTTTGTAAGCAAAGGTATAGAATTCTTAATATGCCAGCTTCATTTGGGTAGAAATGTTAATATGCAATATCTGAAATATGTCACCCCAGCAGTCCTAAAGCTACTTCCGGCATAACGCTTGTACAAAAAAAGGGGTGCAGCTTGTTCTATTGAAGTGTGATTGGATGAGGTATTTCAACTGGAAATCTCACTTTGTCCGAGTAACTGAAAATACCTTGAATGAAACATACTGTTTGGTAAACGAGAACTTCGG